>CAUYSK010102370.1:0-37520 GCA_963575035.1 Avahi laniger
GGGGATGGGGGGCGAATCTACAACTAAAGGACACGGGGAGCACTAAAGGGAGGGAAGGGCACGCCTTTAACCTGCATTTGGGTGAGGCAAAGACATAAAGTGTAACTAGAATGTTTGTACCCTCACAATACCTTGGAATAAAAAAAAAAAATTCATATTAGAGGAGGAAGCTTTTTGAGTAACAACGAGATTCCATTTAGGGAACTACGGTTATATCCTGGAGTAAAAAGGCTATGAAGTCAGCAATCCTGAAATCAAAAAGAATAATGTCAAGAGTCATGGGCTGAGGCCATTGAGGATGTGGGAAACAGTGCTGGGGTCTAGAAGGCAATCTTGACAAGGATGAACAAAGGCCGATCGAGACAGAGAGCAGAGGTTTCTAAAGGAGAGTGAAAATGGTACACCAGGGTGCTACTGGCCTGTGTGACTTTTTTGCACAACAGGGTGAACAGAGCTGTGTGAGATTTCAGCCCGTGCTTGCTCCCTCATCCGCGCACCGCTGGGCTGTACACACAAGGTCAGACCACAGCCACAGCCTAAACAAAGTCAGCCCTCCTCTCAGTAGGAGTTAAAGGAATCCTTAGAAAGTTTGGTTTCTGCTGCATAAGGTTTTGAAAGAAATAGTATTGACAGGAAATGCCAGTTAAAGTAAGGAAATAGGAAAAGAAATAGTGTTTTTAGGAAATGCCACTTAGGACAAGGAAAAAGAAAAAGCATGGATGACATAGGTTAAAAAACCCACAAAAATGTTAAAACTCCTATGTAAGAAAATATCCCTCAGGCCACAGAGAAGGGGATTATTAAAGGTTAGGTAGCTCAGGAGGTTCCTCACTAAATTGTTCTGGTAATAAGAGATTATAATGAGCCAAGCACTTGGAGATTGAAAGAGCGTGCTAAAATTACCAAACACAGATAATCATGAATATTTATTTATTGATCAACTTAGACCTATGAAATAGTTACCTTCAGAAACATTTTTCTGCCATTAAAATAACCATAAAATATATCCAAATATATTAAAGCAAAATTAGAAGAAAAAAAAGTCTTCACTTTGATTATTTAAATAATAAAAATCACTTAATCAGAATAATTATTCTTAGTACATAACCATATACTTGTATCCATATTTATATCTGTCTCTGGTGTATGTTAGTGGTATTTTTCTAAAGAATGTATTTTTTAATATCTTACCCCTTCACGAAATTGCCTGCAATCTTCAAAATTATATTTTAAGATTCCTAAATTTGAAATTGTTGACATTTTCAAATAACTCTTCTCTGTAGGTCACACCATTTTTGAGAAAATACTCTGTCTACAGTTACAAAAATACCTGAATATATATGAATGGACTGCTAGAGAATATTCCCAATTCTAATTTTTTCATATTGAAATTTGTAAATATGTCTGTCCAGATATTTTTACTGTTACCATCTTAGTAACAGTAAAACTCTCATCAGAATAAGCATTGTCAACAAATATTTTTGAAAGACAAATCTCATCAAATAAGTTGTTTTGATATATTATTCTTTTCAAAACTATAGACCTTCTTTTTAATTTCATTATATCCTGATACAGAATATAAATTTACCAAATTAAAAACAGAAGCTTTATCAAAAGATTGTTCCCAGAAATCAAGATAGTTCAAAGTACAATCAAATGCTTTCAAAAATAAATCTTGCATAAAATTTGAGCTCTCAAATTTTAATTTTTTTCAGTTTTCCCTATGCTTTCCTAAGAATAAATTGCAACGCCTACCTTCAAACTTTGCTTTTAATAATTGCAATTTTCTAAAAGCTTCCAAAGTTTCCATTTTTTGGTTTTCAATTTTTGAATACTTTGATTAAAAGTTTCCAACTATTTTAAATAAAACTTCAACCAATGACTCATTTACAAATCAGTTGAATATCATTGTGGGATACTCAGGTTTATTTACAAGTTATACTTCCATGGCCCCAGATATTTTAAAATCTAATTGAAGTTAATCAACAAAAGGAGGACTGCCATGCTGGAGCATATTTTTTATTTTTTAAAATTCAATGTCAGCTTCATCATAAAGGAGTTTTTTTAGTTCAATTTTTCTCTGTGTGTACCTATAAAATTTAATAATCAAATCATCTACTTTTATTGCTAGTATACTCTAGTTTCTTGGTGCTCAATTATAGACACATCAGTTATTTTTATACCACAACCTGTTTCAAATACATTTCTGCTCCATAAATTTCCTAATTTTGTAAGAACATTGTTTTCACCACAACACAGTTCTGCCAAATTTATGATCACTTTGAAAACAAATAACTTTATCTTCAATATTGAACTTTTAAACTGAATTTACATTGGCCTTCACAATAAGGTCAAATTTGTCTCATTTGATAAAACTCTCAAAAACTTTATTTAATTCTTTGTAGTGATCCAACTATTATTGGATTTAATATAACTACGCATTTGAAGTATCTATGGTAGGCAGAATAGTGAGCCTCCAAAGATGTCTACATCCTAGTCCTCAAATTCTATATGTTACTTTAAATTAAGAATCTTGAGGTGGGAACATTATCCTGAATTATCTGGGTGAGTCCAAACACAAGGGCCATTATAAGAGGAAAGCAAGAGGGTCAAAGTCAGAAGAAGAATATGTGACAACAGAAGCCCAGGTCACAGCAATGCTCTTGGGTAGGATCACAAGCCAAGGAATGCAGGTGGCCTCTAGATGCTGGAAAAGGCAGGAAACATGCTTCTCTGGAACTTCCAGAGGAACTCAAATCTACTGACACCTTGATTTTGAACTGTTAGAGTCATTTCAGACTTTTGACCTCCATAACTATAAGCGAATACATTTGTGTTGTTACAAGCAAGCCATTAAGTTTGTGGTAAATTGTTACAGCAGCAATAGGAAACTAATACAGCATCTAATGATACTATGTAAAACTGGAATCATTTGAATGTTGGCAAAGTTTTTCTTCTGTCAAAGGAGCAAATAGTTTAAAGCTTTTACCTCATTTTTTTATGTGTACAAGAAAACTTAAAAACAAGTGCAATTAATTTAAAACAATAGACACTTGATCTAAATGAAAAGTCATGCTTCACAGTAATATGGATGTGCACCTTCAGTAACCACATAAGCTAAGTCATCGTCTTCAAGAATGGTCTTCTTAACTTTTGGAAAAGATGCTGCTGCTTCCTCAGCAGATTTGGGTTTTCTGGTTGTCATGTAGCCAGTGATTTCAGTGCATCCGTGGTAAGCAGTAAATGTTAATGACACTGTATACAAGTTACAAATCCATCATCAAATTTTTGGAGAAGCAGAAGTCCAATGATTAATCTTTTTTACCTTATTGCTTCAAAAAAGAGTTTATTGAAAAAAAAGCTTTGTGCCAAAACATAAAATAAATAAGCAGGTATATATTTCTATTATAATAAGTGAAAACACTACATCGAGAGCATCTAGATTCTCTTGATAAACTCAAAGTAGAAAGACTTCTCAGTCTCTATTTTTCATGCAAAATATTTAAGATAAAACTATTCTATAATAATGCACATTTTCTCACTGATCTCACTGTTTGGATTCCTGGTGGCCTCAAACATTTTGAAGGCACAAACACAGACCTAAGGACAACTGGTTGCCAACCAATTTATTGGCAAGGACATTAGTATTGATACTTTTCTTATTGCTACTCCACATCAGAAGGAGCTGCCTGTCCCTAATTCACATTCTCCTGTGCATTTCGCCATTTTGTTTTATTGGCAAAGCCCTGTATACTATCCTTGAAAGGTAGAAATCGGCTAAGTTATATCTAAAAAGGGTCAGGAAAAGAGAGTAGAATTATCCCTGTTCATCTCCAAAGTTAGCCACAGTCAATATCAGAAGAGACCATGGCCAAAGCTGCAAATCAAAGTGGAAGTGTACCAAATCCACTGTGGCTTATATAATATCTCATTTAAAAGAAAAAAGACAAGAGAAAAAAAATCTAGAGCTAAACTAGACATTCAAGATCTATGATTAGTGTATTTGTATTTATTAGCTTGTTGAATTCACAGAACAGCCATACTAAGTTTTTCTACCCACCTTCCGGTAAGGAATCTGAGATGAAGGGCTCACAGCTACAACAGGGAGAAGCAGTATTTGAACCCAGGCTGCCCAGCTGTGAGACTAATGCACCTATCCACCATCCTGAATGCCCCAGCACCTGGCAAGTTTCCAAAGATTTGAACCCAGGACGTCTAGCTGCAGGGCACTATAGTGCTCCTACTGACCTTCAGCACCAGCTCTTAGCCATCCTTCTTCCTGGGCTCGTTCCTATCCCTTCTGTCTCAAATGTGTTCTAGCTGTGGCCTATTCTGTGCTTTCAAGTCTTTGACTTGCATCTCCTCTGCTGGCAGATTTCTGGGTTTTGTCCCTACAGCCCTTCAATCTAACATGATTTGCTTTTGCACTTCAATTTCTTTGAAAGGGTATGATGTTTGTGGTGCTATTCTTTCACTTTTTGTTTATTTAATTTTTTTAAAAGATTAGGGGGACAATTTTGTCTTTCCTGACCTGGACCTTACAGATCCAGTCTTCTGCTGGCTTACCTGGGATCACCACCTGGTCTCTAAATAATGTGAAGAGTAGATACAGCAATGTCAGCACAGCTTGCTTCCAGAAACTATCTCAAGTATAAAATACATAATCATAGCTCAAAAGTGAGCAAAACTAACCCAAATACATTCTGTCATATAAAAATTTGGAGAATATCAGATTGTGGAAGGAGGGGGATTTTACTAAATCTTTTGATGTAAAAATAGCAAGCACCATGAACGTGTAATCTAGCATTTTTATTCAAAGAAGGAATTGTCATCAGTTTGTTCACTTTACTGCACTCACCTATAGTGTGTGTTTCTCTGGGTATTTGTGCACTTCAGCACCAACGACGGGAAAGATGATGCTTGTTAAACTTATTAATGTCTCAAAGATCTGATTACTCCCTCTTCAGCCATGCATACCACACCTTTGTATGGCTGACTCTTTAAACATCATGGGTTTGAACTGCCTGGGTCTGTTTATATATGGATTTTTTAAATAAATACAGTTGTCCCTCTTCATCCACAAACTATCGGTTATGGAAAACGCAGGATTAGCTGGATGCAAAACCCGCCTATATGGAGGGCTGGCTTTTCGTATGTGCGGTTCGCAGGACCAACTGTGGGACTTGAGCATGTGCAGATTTCAGTGTCAAGGGTGTCCTGGAACCATTCCCACCGCCTCCCCCCAGGATACCAAGGGACGACTGTATTTAGCCTTATGCTAACTCTAAAGAAATAACATCCTTCTCTAGAGAACCTTTTAATTTAATGGAGAAAGGGAAAATTACATTGGCTAATCTTGTAAAACTGAATTTTTAAAAATTAAATATATTCAATGAAACTAATGCCTTTGTTGGCACTTAATAGCCTGTGTGATAACATGAAGTCTCTGGCAGAGCATTTCTCAAATGAGCTCAATTCTTCAGCTTGGTGTTTTCTAAAAGGCAACAATCACGCCTGAGCAGCAAGCCACAGAAGCAATTTGCATCCTGATATGTGGGAACAGTCAAATTCTTAGAATCCCTAAGCAGTTTCACCGCCTCCTCTTTTTTGGCAGAATCATCAGCTGAGGAAGTCAGATATCCTGCTTTCAAGATCCTATTTGGATTCCTCCTAAATGACAAGGTTGAGCATCTCTGCGGGGAACACGTGATTCGTTTCCCATTTTAGTCGGATCACAGACAATCTGCTTTCTAACATCTGCTGGCTAAAATCCAGGGCAGATTTCTTAAGAAACCATGGTACCAATTACCATTACTGTAAAACTGGCTACATCGTCTTTGTTTCATTTTACCAATAGGTGGCACTGTGGACAATGATATGGAGTGAGTGACACTCTATTAACTATAAAAAATAGAAAACGCTTTTTTTCTTTGATGGGGGAGTTGGGGGCAGGAAAAATATCCCATTCTATTTACAAGTACCTTATGCCCATAAATATTTTTATAGTTGTATACTTATTATAGTTTCTGTAGTTACACAACTAATTTATAGTTGCATAATTTATAATTTAAATGTGTATATATGTGTACAATTTATAGTTGTATAATTATTACCAGTATTTTTTTCTTCTTCATACCTTGCTTCACCAAAGACCGTTAGGCTAACCCAGATTCACATCTATTAAATGAGAAGATTGGATTAGTTCATGGGCAGAAAATTCAAGTGCCCGCTAGAGCCGGCTTTAATGAGTTCAGAGGTTCTGGTACAAGAGGATAAGGAGGCTAAACAGAGCCCAACCAGAATAATTTGACTTTAAATGTTTTTTGTTTGTTTGTTTTCTGGTTAGTTAGTTTGTTTGTTTGTTTGTTTTAATAGTAAACCAAAGTGAAAAGGTCTTTGGGAACAAATTTTTGTTTTCTTGATTAAATGATGCTCCTCTAGGTATAGAACACTGTAATGCAGTGGTCCCCAACCTTTTTGCACCAGGAACTTGTTTCAGGGAAGACATTTTTTCCATGGATTGGGGGATGAGGTGGTTTGGGAATTATTCAAGTGCATTACATTTATTGTGCAGTCAAACCTCTCTGCTAGTCTGTATTTGCAGCTGCTCCCCAGTTCTACCATCACTGCCTCAGCTCCACCTTACATCATCAGGTGTTAGATTCCCATAAGGAGCATGCAACCTAGATCCCTTGCATGCGTAGTTTATGGTAGGGTTCATGCTCTAGTGATGTGCTGATCTGACAGGAGGCAGAGCTTATGCGGTGATTCGAGCCGTAAATACAGATGAAGCCTCACTTTCTCATCTGCCACTCACCTCCTGCTGTGCAGCCCGGTTCCTAACAGGCCATGGACTGGTGTGGTTGGTCCGCAGCCCAGGGACTGGGAACTGCAGCTGTCATGGATTCTAAACTCTGCTAGAATATCTTTATGAAACCACAAATGTATTTCTAATCATGTATATACATTAATATGCATAATTCTGATGTCTTTACAGTCTGATAGGTCTGTTTAAGCCTAATTTGAAACAAAGTACAAAGATGCTATTTCCCTTGCAATAAATATAGGATAATATGAAGTGAATTTAGAGATCATAAGATTCCATTAACTTACAACTTTTCCCATCTTAGGTAACAGCATCAACTGCTATTTGGGTCTCTGCAGTTAGAAATCTTGCAGTCATCTGTTAGAATTCTATTTCCTTCATTTCTGATATCTCATCAATCACTGAGCTTAACCAATTTTATCTCCAAACTCTCTATATATTCTATTTCTAATTTTTAATTTCTATGATTTCTGTCCTAATTCAAACACTCAGTCTAGATCTCACTCAATAGTCTGAATAAACCCACTGGAACAGTGGATGCCCTTGGGATAAGGGGGAAAGTTGACAAACCTAGATGGCATCCAAGCTGTAATTGGGATATTTGGTTTATGTGTACCTTCCCAGTCCTGGCTCTTGCATATCACTCCAACATATTCTACATTTCCCTCTTCAGTTGCACAGAACTACTCACTTTATTAGAACAAACCATGTAACTCCCCTCAACAGGTTACACAGTCTGCAATACCCTTGATTGCCCAGCAAATGCCTAGATATCTTTCAAAATTTAGCTCAACTATTTTCTCCTCCACAAAATCTTCTCCAATTCTCCCAGATAAAAATGATTAATTATTCCACATCTGCATGTTTGTACACATTTCACACATAAAATTATCACATCACATTGACTGTATATTCTAGGAGACAGGAGACTGTCACTCATCTTTAGTTAATTACTGAATTTCACCTGAAATAAACTGTCCGAAATCTGTCTGCCTGGCTTTGAATCTAACTCTACCACTAAGCAACCATGAGATTTCGAGCAAAGTGGCATACCTTTCTAAACCTCATTAGTATCATTACTAATAACAGATGCAAAAATAGTGAGAAAATGCATGTAAAACACTTACTATAGTGTTTGGCACATGCAATCCACTTCACCATTTAATTTTTTACATCCTCATCTATAAAATACTGAGCTTGGACTAGAAGGCCCATATAATCCCTTCTAGCTCTAACCTTATTTGACTCTACACCCTGATTAGAGTGGAACTATTTGACCGTGTTAAACAAATAGCTCTGTGCATGCACTGTAGCAGTGATCAGAAAAAGTTGTAACCTTGATTCTAAATCAGATCATTTTGCTGAACTCTAAATGCCAGGAAATAGACTTTAATTTATTAAAACAAAATATATTATTAATTATTAATTTATATCCCCCCAACATAAGCTTTCTTCCTCATCTTCCCTTCCAACATTCATGTGTACATATATTCATTACCCAACAAATTATTCTGGAGACATCCAACTGACAAACACAAAGAACTACTTATCCATTGCTTAAAATACTTGAAGACCACCATGGGGCAAAGAGGATCAAGTTATCCTAAAAAGCTCTGGCAAAGTTTTCATCTGTATCTCCCAAATCTTCATGACCCCTTCCCCCAGTCCACACACACCCCGACCTATCAACTTCCTTCAGATATCCTGGATTTTCATTTTTTTCCCACTTTCAGCGTTTCTATAACCACAAGTTCTCTAAAAGTTTTAAGCTCTTTTTGCATGATTTGACTTTTCATAATTACTCTCCTGATAGTGGCCCAGGAGGCTTGAGTGATGGAAGAAAATGACTCAGGTAGGAGGTATATATGCCAGTGAATGCTAGATTTGGTAAAACAATTTCTCTTGTGTAATAAGTGTAGATTTTCATTCAAGGGAACATATGCTCTGGTCAAAGCCCTTTTTGCACATAAACTAAATTGGTAAAATGCTTTTGAAACTTCCCTTTACAAATTAATAAAGGAGTGCAAGGTGAGAACTCTGGTAAGGGCCTAAACTTTGCAAAAGCATAGGCATAGCTAAAAATAATGATAATAACCAGCCATTGTCCTCTAGTTTGCTTTCCTGTAATTGCTACTCGGGAGTAATATAGCTGACGGTCATAAAGATTTTTAATTTTCCCCATCAATAACATCACCCTTGTGAAACCTGAGGCTAGGTTTGAGATACTAATATATTCCAGGCCCTGCATTCCAGTAGAATGGCTGACCCACCAGGCCAGTGGCCCATATCAAGGAACTGACACAACTGATACCGTGACTCCCAAACAAGAAATGACTCAGCAAAGAAGACAATTTCTACACCCCTATGGTTCTGTCCTGAACCCAGTCAATTAGAAGACTCAATTGCCTAGCCTTTTGTCCACCAAACCATCTTTAAAAACCCTTTCTTACAAATTTTCGGGAAGATGGCTTTGAGAAACTCCTCCCACCTCCTCACATGGCACCTGCGACATCAAACTCCTTCTCTGCCGTAAACCCTGCTGCCCTAGTGTAATAGTGGACAATGAACTATTGAGCAGTGGGCAATGAACCTGTCTGGGCTGTAACATTTTCATTTTATTCAAATTAAAGAGTGCTTGTTATTTCTAAAAAACTATGGCAAAACCACAAATGATACTTTGCTTTGAAAATTTTACCCTTCACATTGTCACAAAACATTCCGGTGAGCGCTTAAGTGCCTGGCACTATCTTTAAAGTGTCATGGTGAATAAGAACAGGTCTCAGACTTCAGATATCTTACAGACTATTGGAATACAGATGTGTGACAACAATTATATGCCCTACACTATTACAGTTGAAATTACAAACAATGATTTTATTGGTTAAAAATAAATGTTTTTACTAGATCCATATAGCCCTAAAAAGAGGAGACTTGAACACATATTTGGTAAATGATAAGGCACATAGAGACCATCTCCGTTATTCTGAAAAAAAGGTAAAATAATTATTCAAAGTAAAGAAATTCAGATCCACGTGACCCATTCATAACTTATAGTTTTATAATATTCCACCTCCCAATTTATCCTCAAGCCCTAAAATGTTTCTGAAGTCCCACATTCCAAGACTAGTAGCATGAACCTGAAGAGTACTAGTGGTAGTGTGTATTAATAGATAAAGATTTGGATGGTACGCAGTGAACACAACTGGAAAATTTTACAACTCTATGTGGATATAAAATGAGAGAGAGAAAAGAGTTTCATTTTTAGTACATAAAACAGTTACTTGATTTACATATTGATTGTAACAGTTTCAAAGAAAAAAGTAACTCAGTAAGGTTGTAAATCTGGATTCCTTTGATGTTGAACATTTTAAAGGCACATAGTAAAATTAAAATATCCTCAGCTCATTCTCTTCAAATTCAGACTAAACACCCAAAACATTAAACTATCCTAAGTACTTTTAAGTTTAAATATCATTTGGTCAGACTCTCATTTAGTTCCTAGTCCAAAAATATTGATTATCATCATTCACAAATTATTAATAACATAGATATTATGACAATAATACCAGATGTGCATTCCTCAGGAACTTTGTGTCCAAGAAAATTGCACACTAAGAATAACAGAGCTCATGAGGAAAGTATACTATCAAAATTAGAATGACATAACCAAAATGCCAACAAAATGACAATCCTAATAAAAATGCTAGCACAATTAAATCTTTACTGACATTTGCAACAAGAATCCACTGTAGCCCATTCGTGAAGCCCTATGTTATGGAGGATCGTGTTTTCTCTTTTAAGATGTAGCTCGCACGGTAGTAATGTTCACTGTGTTTGGGAGGATGGGGGTGGACAAACTCACAACTAATGGACACGGTGAGCATTGTATGGGGGAAAAAGTACGTCTCCAATCCTGGCTTGGGTGAGGCATAGTCATAACATGTAACCAAAATGTTTGTACCCCCATAATATTCTGAAATAAAAAAAAAATAAACTCACAAAAAAAGATGTAGTTCCTTGAAAAAATGTGTTTCTAATTACAGACCAATTGCATCAAAATTAAAAATATGATCCAAAGGTAGCCTTCTCCATCATTCTTTTTTGTCCTCTTAAACAAAGAACAAATAACTGCCTTTTTATCTTCTGTATCTGTATCTGCAGCTTCTCCACAAGCTTCCTCATGTGATAAGAGAAGAATTGCAGCTATTAAAGCTAGTAAACCAGCTCTCTCTGCACTAAAGAAAAGCATTTTCCAAGATGATCTTCTTAAGGGGAAAAAAAGCTTGTTTTCTATCACTTCAAAACATTAACATGCTAGAAAAAATTATATGTAAATCCTGACAAATTCCATATTATACTGATAATCTCCACTTTATCAACCATGTATGAAGCAGTTACCATTAAGGGGACATGCATAATGCAGAACAGACTATATCGGACTGATGATTTCCAGACATAAAGAGGTTTTTTTAAATCTAAAAGGGTTCGACAACTTTAAAAAGCTATTCATCATAATAGCAAAGTCAAATGACATCTTGCCTGCAAGATCCTCATTTGACTGCTACCTAATGTGCTGAAGCTTACAAAATAGTTAGCAGATACTTGTGGTAAGGAATGGATTTTTAGAATTATTGATCTTTCAAATAGCTTCAAAAATAAGTACACTCTTAAAAGTATGGTGCATACGAAAAATGCTTGATTTATTTTGGTACATCAATATGCCATACTAACCTGTGAAATAATGGATCTATTTCTACCAAGGGGAAACCATGATCCTGAGCACAGCTATCAAACCTTGGCCTTAAAGGGCTGTTGAATGTTGGTGAATGGGGCAGGTTTGCTGGTTGTGCTCCCCAGGAAGGAGGCGCCCAACAGACGTAACTCCCTCCCGTGAGCTGAGGCTAGAGATCATTCAAGGTGGATCCCCTGGTAGAAACCTGAATACCGCTTTTCAAGGACTCCCCGCAGATTTTGTCCCATAGGCCAAAAAAAAAAAAAAAAAAAAAAAATCTAAAAACTAACCACAAGATTATGTTATTTTAAAAATAAAACAAAACAAAGACCTTAAAAGTGACAGGTGTATCACGAAATACTAGACTGTTGAAGTGACAGAGTGGGCTTTGTTTTTAAAAACTCCAACAAAAAGAAAGAAAAAAAGCAGAAAGGAGAAATGACAAAAGATAGAAAAATGTTGATAATTAGTAATGCTGAGTAATTATTAACATGAGGGGGGGTTACACTATTTTATTTTTGTGAGTTTAAAATATTCTTTCTCTAAATGAGGGAAAAAGGAACTATGAGCAATACAAAGTCTACTCTGTTTAGCAGAGCAAACATTACAATTAAAAACATAAATAAACAAAATAAAAATAAAATTCTCTGGTCAGTTATTAAGTTTACTAAATTCTCATGGTTTGAAAATGTATTGTCAAGATACATATATATATGATTCTTCCTGAAATCAAGTTCTGAGAAAATATGTGTCTATGTTCACAGAATTTCATTAAGCTAAAGTGTCATTCACTATCCAAGTGTTTTTCTCAAACACATGCAAATACAAAGCATTTAAAAGGTATGTGTGGTTAACAAAATGAGTCTACCAACCACTGTGTATAAAATGTGGTTATCATAAGAAAGTCTGAAACTTTTGATTATAAACATTCTTCTTTCAAAGCACTTAGATTTTTTAAAATTGTACTAAATTCAGTAAAGCTTTATCCTAGCAATATTGGTTTAGAAATACATATCGTTAATTAATTCTTAGTTACTAAGCAAAGTCAGAAAAGCAAAGATTACATTTATTTTTTTGGTTATTAAGTATGAAATGTCTGATTTCCTTAAGTACTAAGTTTGACAGTTGATATCTCTGACATTTCATTTTGATGCTTTTTGTTTTATTTTTATTGTGAAGGAACATCTTCATTCTTTCAAACTCATGTTTTGTCTTGTGATTATCTTTCAAAATTTTTTTAGAGCAATTTTTGTGAAACCATGGATAAGTCAAAAATTCGTTTTACTTTCTGAGTTCCTTCATGGAACCAGTGCTGTGGAGACAACTCACAATATCAATGAAGTGTTTGGGAAGGATGTGGCTAATGAACGCACAGTGCATTGATGGTTTGAGAAGTCAATTCTGGTGATTTTAATCTTTAAAATGGGCCATGTGGGTGATCAGAGATCAAAGTGGATAGTAATGAGCTGAAAGCTGTAGTGGAAGTGAATCTACCTCAACCTACATGTGAATTAGCAGCAAGGTTTGACATTGCTATTCCAACAATATTGGATCATTTGAGACAAATGGGCAAGGTAAAGAAGCTGGGTAGATGGGTTCCACATGAATTAAATGAGCGTCAGAAGAGAAATCGTCTCGAAGCTTGCCTTTCTCTGCTGTCACGACATAAAGGTGAACCATTTCCACATCGTATCGTTACGTGCGACAAAAAATGGATTCTTTTTGACAATTATTAAGTGTTAGGCACAATGGTTGGATAAAGATGAAGTGTTGAAACAAGCCCAAAATTGAATATTCATTAAAAAAGCTAATGGTGCCTGTTTGGTGGTCCAGCACTGGTGTTATCCACTACAGCTTCATGAAACCTGGTCAACTGATTACAGCGGATGTCTATTGCAACCAGTTGGATGAAATAATGAGGATGCTTGCTACTAAGCAGCTGATATTGGTCAATAGAGACAGGCCAATCCTCTTGCAAGATAACACTCAACCACAGGTCATGTCACACAAACAATGCTGCCTAAACCACAGAGGCTGAAACCATGCATTACAAATCTAGAAAGCGTGCAAGGTGAGAACTATGATAAGGGCCTAAAACTGCAAAGGCACAGATCTACCTAAAAATAATGATAATAACCAGCCGCTCTCCCCTCGTTTGCTTGGTGATAATCAGCCTTGTCCCCATATTTGCTTCTCTATAATTGCCACTCTGGAGCCACATAGCTGGTGGTCATAAAGACTCTTAACTTTCTCGGTAGATAACATCACCTTTTCAAAACCTAAAGGTAGTTTCTGAGATATCTTCCAAGACCAACTTCCAGTGGATTGGCTGACCCACTCAGACCAATGGCCCATACTAAGGAACTGACTCAACTGGAATTGTGACCCCCACCCAGAAACACAAGATGATTTCTACATCCCTATAATTTTGCCTGAACCTAACCAATTAGCAAACCCAATTGCCTAATCCTTTGCCCACCAAAATATCTTTAAAAACTCCATCTTCCAAATACTCAGGAAGGCAGATCTGAGAAATTCCTCCTGTCTCCCTGCTTAGCGCTCTGTGGAATTAAACCTTTCTCCATCGCAACCCTGACTGCCTCAGTGTGTTGGCTCTTCTCTGTGCAGTGGGCAATACAACTCGGTTGGGCAGCAAGAGCTGGACTTGGAAACTCTCTGTCATCCACCATATTCACCAGACCTTGCACCAACTGACTACCACTTCTTCCAGGCTTTGGACCACTTCTTGCAAGGAAAAATATTCAGTTCTCAACAGGTTTTGGAGAATACCTTTCAGAATTTCATGGACACTCACTCTCCAGGTTTCTTCACTGCTGGCATAAATAAGCTATCCTTAAGATGGCAAAGCTGTGTCAATAGTTTAGGCACATACTTTGATTAATTGTACTGCTTCTTGTTTGAGAGATAATAAGCTACACTTTTGATTTGAAATCAGACATTTCATATTTAATGACCAAATATTTCTGGTTCATTTCATATAGAAGCAAAGCATCTATTCATTATGTCCCAACAATCTAGTCTATTGAGTCCATCATTTTCAGTGAATTATTATATAATTGTCATTTTACAAACAAAACTTGAAGAGTGCCCTAATTTTCATAGTTTTTCAAGCAAACTTGGCATCCTGTGACTTTCTTATGATAACTATATTTATGCACTTATGATTCCCACTGGAATCAAATGCATGGATTTCTTGATAGAAATATGGATTTTGTTGTAATAATAATTCATTAGTACATCTTTACTGACAAGAGAGAAAACAAATGACTTCATCCCAATCCTAAGCAATGGATATATAAGGGCAAATGCCTAATTGTGCTCAGTGGGAATCCATATCAAAAGCAAAAACAGAGGCAATCTCTCGATCCCAAAGTTACTGACTTATTGATAGTCACAAACAACCAAGAAGGCTTGTACTAATTACTGACTATGCACAGTTTGAGTAATACAGAAAATATAGAATTTGAAATAAATAATGGCCAAGGCTGACTGAGAAGTACCACACCATCTACATTTTTGTTGATTTCAGTTGGAAAGTAAATAAAAGTATGGTGTTTCTGTGAACTTTCATTCATCAAATATTTTTGAGCACTTACTCTGTTTCAGGCACTGTGCTAGTCACTAAAGATACATCAGTGTGCAAGCCCCACAGTCTATACCTCCCAAACTAACTGTTGTCATGATTAATCTTTTTCATTGTTCAGTAGTTGCCACCCAATTAACAGCTTTGGGGTAGGACAGGCATTAGGGCAAAATAGAGAAAAGGACTTTCGCTGAACAGAAACCTTTGACGACCCTGGTATACTACTACAAATTAGCAGTTACTGAAAACTGAGTGCAAGCCAGAAGACTTTGTTTCTCACATTTTAAAATACTATACATGTCATTTCTACCTCTTACACTTAAATTTCTGCCTGGAAAACACTTTCACTGTATGTAAGATTTTAAGGAGCTGGGAGAAATCACATTTACATTTTTTCCCTCCTTTTAAATTTCCTACAACTTGTTAAATACAACATGCAAACTTATAATCTTCCACTGGTAACATCCCTGCCTTTCCTGCAGCAATAATTTTGATCTTGTCAGCAGGATTTTGACTACACTGGGGGAAACAAGCAGCAGGAGAAAGTGAACTCTTAATTGAAAACAAATTTTGACTTAAATATGGACAGAAAAAGCTAAAGACATTTGCAGAATATATGCATTTGAGCAAAGGGCATTTAGGAGGAGAAATGAATTCTGAAGTAAGAAATATTCCTCCACAGCAGGCATGAGTCAGTTAGATTCACTTTGATACAATAAATGTGTATTAATCAAACTGTGCCAGCCTCTATATTATACACTGGAATAGAGTAGCTAACATGAATGCTGCCTTTTGTCATATTCAGAGTTTTAGAAATGACTCTGAGATACATAACTATTTTCATTTCCACTTTATAGGTGAAGCAAGTGAATCCCAATAAATTTATGTGGTTCAATGTTACACAATTAATAAGTGACAGAATTGGAATTGATAATCATGCTTCCATTATAACTCTAAATACAGTGTTCTTCCTGTACCATGATGCCTTAATTGATGTCCCCTAAAACTACTGCTAACATTATTTAATATTATTTATACTAATAACAATGATATCTGATATTTATTAAGCATTTACTATGTGGTAGACACTGTATTAATACCATATCTAATCTAAATACATTGTCTAATTAAATCATCATAACAACCTGATGAGTTAGATATTGTTTCTATCATTATACAAATGAATGAATTGAGGCTTATGAAGTCAAGTATATTATGTTTTCCAAAAGACCTTTACATTTCCCAGCCAGTAAGTAGTAGAGAGCAGACTCCAACCCTGTCTGGTTATAAAAACTGTTCAAGGCCAGCACAAGTAAATCCCAAACTTGCCTGATGAGAGTACACACCTGGGTACTTAACAAAAATCACAAATTTCCAGGCCTTTGCTCCTGGATTCTGATTTAGTAGGTTGGGCATGAAGACCAAGACACAAATTTTCAACAAGCATTGGACAAATATCAGTTCAGTAAAGGAAATCCATACTTTATATTGACGTTAATTTCAACTTCTCTAACTCACTCTCTAGTGGAGGGGCTGGCAAGCTTTTTCTGTAAAAAGCCAGATAGTAAACATTTTAAGCTTTGCAGGCTAAACAGTTCCTGTCACAAATACTCATCTCTGCTCTTGGAGTTGGAAAGTAGCCATAGGAAATATGTTAATTAATGAGCATGGCTATGTTCCCATAAAACACTTATGGATGCCGAAATCTGAATTTCATGTAATATTTATGTGGCACACATGAAATATTATTCTTCTTTTGATTATTTTCCAACCATTAAAAAATGTAAAACTATTCCTATGTCACAGATCACACAAAGACAGGTGTGTTGGATTTGGCCTGTGGGAGATTTTTGAACATACCCGTTGTAGCCATCTTTCTCAAATTTGGCTCAGAATAAACCTCTTTAAATTATTTTACAGAGTTTGACTTCTTTTATGTTCACACAGCTATCACCATCTTTAACCAACCCTATTAGCTCTTCGCTCCTTATATTAAGCTGAAATTCTCTCTTTGTAATTTTCACCCAATTGTTCCTTGGGCTTAATTCCAAATATAAATTAATGACATTATACAATAATGTGTTCACAAATGCTTATGACAAATGTACATATATATGATTATATACTCCATAATAAACATAAAGTTTTTTAGCCAAATAAATCAAGAAAAAAATCCAGTAGTTACACCTAGCTCTGCCTTGTGTGAATGCTTTGGTTTCAGAACTGCCTAAATTATAAGTCACGCACTGAGAGAGACAAGGAGAGATCTGGTTCAGTCAAAGTGAGCTCAGGAAAAAGTCTTTTGATAAAGAAGTTAGCTTCATTTTTGTCCGGTTTAGAACTCCAGTATCTAATGCCTCATTTCAGGTATGGGGGATTTTCCTGAACATCTAATTCAAAATGGTGCTTCAAAGTAGACGTTAGAGGCTAAACTTGGAATTCCATGCAAAGGCTGGAAACAGGAAAGGTAAGGGAGCTGAGTGAGTTCACCTTCGCTCAACTAGACAATAAGACGAAAATGCGATGTCTGAAAAGTTTCCTCCAATCCTGCCTCTATGCCCCCCCCCACACACACACATAGGATTCCAGGTTCAGCATACTGAATAGCCAAGGCAGTAACATCTTGTGATGCCCCAAGACTGCCTTATTTGGAGTCCTCACTCCTGCTTAGTCACAGAGAATCTGGACTCCAGCAGGAAGGCCAATCATCTAGAAAATATGTATGCAGATGCAGAATCTGGTAATAGCCAAAGGCTACTAGTTCAGCCAAAAAGTACTATGTATACTCTATATTTGTGGTACCTCAGCTTCCTTCCATTCAAATAGTACCAACAGTAATAGCACCTACTGTACAGGGTGGACGCGAAGGTTAAATGAGTTAATACGTGAAAAGTGCTTAGAACAGTACTTGGCACAGACCATATAAAGTAATCACATGTTATTTATTACCAGTATAATGTATCTGTATGCAAATATTTACCATACTGCAAGGTAATTGTAGATTTTTGTGTTTGTTGCAAAACGTAAGCTCGTCAAGGCTAGAAGCTTTGTGTTAATCACTGGCTTAATTATTGTGTTCTTAGTAGCCTGCATATATACACATAGCTTCAAATATACTATGGTCTTCAATAAATGTTTTTGAAAGGAATGAATTAAATAAGTTGCTTTTTCATATTCCATTTAGTTGGCAACCTGCTTAGATAATTGAATTATTAATGAATACTTTGATATGGCAAAGTTATGATGGATAGTTGAGGAATTCATAATGAATCTAGTAAACCATGGACTCTAAAAGGTCTACTTTAATCACTTAAAATATACTGAGACATATACACAGTTTGTTAAAATTTATCTTAACTACTTAAAGACTCACATTAAAACTTACAAATAGGACAATAAGCAGCAGTGAATAAGTCTGAAAACTGGCACACTGTTATGATGCTGCAAAAACAACCTCTTTGAATTAATGAGTCTCCAGGATTAATTCTTCAGTAATTTGCATAAGAATTTTAAATTTCATTTTTATCTTGGACAGTTAAACAGAGAGCATTTTATAAATGTATCCAAACCTGATCCTAGCCAGGAAGTACCAAATGAAGCTAGCTTGGCCAGACAACAGTAATGGCTGGATTTGTGCAACAGTGACCATGTTAATAACAGGGCTTTACTCACTTTGCAAAATTCCTTGGAATAGATTAAATCAAAGCCTGAAGTTTAAATGAGGAAATGTCAAGTTGTTTGTTACTTGCATGGCAAAGAACTCAGAGGACTCTACAGAGGCAGTGGAATTCCCAGAAATGCTTAATTGGAATTCAGAGTGGTGGTGGTTTTGCAAACTGGATGGGAAGGTTTAGTACAAGATTACTTGGAGGAAGCCTCTGGTGGAAAACTCAGCTTAAGGGAAGATGCATAAATAGCACAATCTAGTATCAAAACCCTAGTTATCAATGGGAAATAAAAGTGCTGATGGCTGTTCGTTGAACCTGTGCTGTAGACTTGGACTAGATCTTAAAACTCAGCAAAGAGTGCTGCAAATGAAAGCCCATGGAGCTTTTCCAAAAAGGAGTTTATGAGACCTGGGACACAAATGGCATTATTTCAAAGATGAGATGATAAATTATGACACGGTTGAGAATGAGGGAGTCTTCCCATTTCTGTATGGATCAGAGTATGGGTCTAATGCAGTGGGCCTAAATGGAGCACCATGCAGCTGTGGGCACCCCAGCAGATAATGACCTAGCGATCAAGTCATGCTCTTACAGACGGTGGTCAGCTGCTTCTCACAAGCACTCTGTGGGCAGATGACTTCCACTAGGAAATCTGAGAAGACATCCTCTGACATACTGAGGATGTTCAGCAAAATGTGGCTATTCATGTAAATATGATTTTGTTTATGACTGTAGGTAAATAAAACCTGAAAAATTTTGGGTTAAACAAGGACTTTTATTTTATTTTATATGTATAAATATGTACGTCTATTTTATTTTTATTTTTGAGTATTATCTTATCAAAATCTAGAATTCTGGAAGCAAGAAGTTCACAACAATCAGGCTGCATTCTACTTAGCCAACCTTATTTCTCTGATACTATTGTAAGACACCTTTAATTTCTGAGTGACAACTCTCTTTAATAGCATTGTACACATGCTCTGAGCATTTATTACTTTTCTCATTATTTTTGTCTCATCTGTAATGCTGTTCACCTCTGCCCTACCAATCTACATCACATTTATTATTCAAAGCCCTGCATAATTGGTTTATTCCTTCCACAAAGCCCTCTCTCACAATTCTAATCCTTAAAAATGCAAACCACCCCCTATCATCTTGCCTCCTATAATATAACATCTATACTATTTTGTACTATGTGCTAAATATTTCTTATGCGTTTATATGGACTCTAAAATTAAATTTTAGGCTTCATGCTGGTAGGATTTAAGTCTTAGATGTATATATTGAATGCAATGCTCAGTCCAATGCTGAACATAGAGTATTGAGTATACAGAAGATGCTAAATATGCTAAAGATGCTAAAAAAATCAAGTAGCTGATGTATAACTTTTCTATTATGATGCAAGTCTTATTATGTATCAATATAATTGCAGGAAATATTCAGAAATAAACACATGAATAGCTCATATTGTTCTGGTTATCTCATATTTTATAATCCCTATTGAGTAATTTTTTAAGGAGTTAATTATAATTCACTTCAAAAAGATCACCCTACAATTTACTCATGAATAAATGATCAAGAAACACACAAGTCTGTTTCCAGACTGCATGACCAAGAGCAGTTTTTGTGAATCTCCTTCTTATGTAGTCTTAAAAGAGTTGTGTTGGTGATAGTGGCCTTCAAAACAAGTGGCTCATTGAAACCATCTCTTTGACAACTCGGAAAAGTAATACCCAGAGCCTATTTCTCAGGCCATGCCTCCAAGACTATATTTAAACATAACAAACACAAAGTACAGTATACTTGATCCTGCTGGAGTTATTTATCAATTTCCAAATACACATACACAGATGTAATATACACACACACTTACATGAGATTTATGAAACACGTTTCATGAAACAATACCTGAATCATACACAATCCAAAACCCTTACCACTTGCAACATATTTTTTATATTCCTATCTTATATTTTCTATTCTTTTTAAAATGCTGGTAATTGCTAAATATATTAATTTCACTAAGTTCATTAATGGGTCATAATCTACAGTTTAAAAAATACTACTTAGGAAGTGGGAAAAAATAAATAGTATATATTTTTTAAAACTGGAAATTTTAAAATTGGTAAGAAAAGACACTTTCATATCTTCAAAGTTGTATCTACAAAGAAACTGCCCTTTATATGGTGATGAAATATTCTGAGTACGTGAAACTCCTGACATATATGTTGTGAATCATGGTGAGCTAGCAGTTGACTGAAGTAACAATTTAAACAATTTAATATATATTGTAAATTAAAAAATGTTTTTATAAACCTCTAGTCTTTCATCAAAAATATATAGGGACAAAAAATAAATATCACTAATACTAAAGCGATAATAAATAGGAGGCCAAGGAATAAGACTTAGCAAATATGCATAAGTATTTTAAGAAAATTATAAAACTTATTAATGACACTTTAAAAATCTGGATAAATGGAGAGTTATATCATATTTGTGGATAAGAACATTCAATATCGTAAAGACATTAAATCATAGTATATTAACCTATAAGTCAATATATAAATTCAATAACTTTTTAATAAAAATCATAACTGAATTTGTGTGGTTATTTGGGGGTAGGGCCCTTAAAAAACTGGTTGTAAAAGTCATATGGAAAGGAAAAAGCCAAAAAGAGTCAAGACGATTTTGAAAAACAATAAGGACAGGGTTCCAACCTACTTACCATAAAGTAATGATGACTTAGAGCATGATATTGACCTATTTAGTCCCATATTGACCCATATAGATGGATGGAGGGGAAGAGAATGTCCAGAAACAAAGAATCCTCTACAGACAAACGATATTAATACACGACACAGATAGCCTTGGATATAAGTGAGGGAAATGGATTAAACGCTATTAGTAAAATCGAGTATCCATATAGAAAAGGGGAAAAAGCCCCCTCCCAAGTTAATTAAATACCTAAATAAAAAGCAAATTTGTAAACCTTTAGAAATCATAGGAAAATATTATTGTAACTCTAGGCTAGAGAAAAAGGATTTCTTAAAAAAATTTCTAAAAAGACAAACAATCAATGAAATATAAAGGAAACAAAATGATAAACTTGCTTCGTTCAAATTAGAACACATTTGCAGACAAATGACAGACTTTAAAAAGGTAAAAAGAAAAATTATAGATGGAGAGAAGATTATTTATAGTGCTTACCAATAAAGAATTTGTGCTCAAAATGTATAAAGAACTCTTAAAGACTTGTAAGATAAAGCAAACAGTCCTATAGATAAATGATAAGCAATTTTAGAAATTCATGGAACAGGAAGTCCAAAGGCCAATAAACATGAAAAGATGTATCAATATCACTAATAATCATAGAAAGCAAAGTTTCGTCTAAAATCAGATGCATTTATATTCTCATGAGACTGGAAAAAATAAAAGCCTTGTTGAGGATGAGAAGTGTTGAGAACACCCAAATGCTGCTGATGGATGTATAATGAAAGGCAACAAGGCAAAATCTTGCAGTGCTGAAAATGCAAATCTCAGGACTCCACAGTTTACTCTCATGTCTCTACATAGACTAGAGAAACTCATGTATGTGCACTAAGAGACATATGTCAGAAAGTTAACAGCACTGACATCTTGAATAATGAAGACTAGGAAACAGCCTAAATATCTGTGAATAAGAAAATGGACCAAGTGAGATACTCCCACCTCAGCCTCCCAAATAGTTGGGATTAACAGGTACATACCACCATGTCCGGCTTAAAGTTTTATTTTTTAAGCCACATGATTAATGCTTAAGTGATCATCATAATATTCTTTATTACCATTTGTATTTTCCAAATATTTTACATTTTTTAAAAGAAAGAATAAAAAAATACATGGAATGAAAGAAAATTAATCACTAAACTACACATATAAGCTATGTACTAAATTTCATTGATTCTAAGATTCTGTTTTTCATTTACTGTCTCTGAAATTAGCATGTATCTTACAATTGATGGTGACTGAAACTCAATGAAACAGAGTGCTTTTCTCATACCATAGCAAGTGGCAGAGAGCAAAATAGAATCCCTACAACAATAAGTTAATTCTTTTCCCTATCCAGCTTTGATTGATCTCCCCAATCCTCGATACCGAAAAGTAAAATTATCCTGCCTCTCAACTTCATTATATGGATGATGATAATAATAATATCTACTGTGCCTGGATATCTCTGGCTGACACTAGATGAGAGATAAGGCCCATTCTTCCCCGAACTCTGAAAAACCACTGCAGCCATCACAGGTATCTAAACTTGTACCTGTGGCAACTGCAGAGGCCTGGTCCCAGCCCCATACCTCATCTCACATCACCAGGATTCTCTTTTGCCCATAGATAGAGCTGATCAGGAGCAGCAAGGACTGCCGTTGGGAGAAAAATGCACATCTGGGACTATGTACTTAGTGGCAGGAAGTTGATCATCCGCAGAGAGCTGATCCTCAAAATAAAAGAAGAGCTTTTGTGAAATAAATAAGATGGAGCTCTGTTTAAAAGGAAAGGAAAGAAGAGTTTATTTTTTACTTCAAACCAGAAAATGCAGGGAATATTTGTTAATACCTACCTTGTAAGGAATAAAGAGAAGTCATGGGAAACAGAATTGAGCTATCTCTTTAAAAGAAGGGAAGTATAGAACCATAGAAATGCCCCATTAATTTTCATTTTAATTTAAAGGAAGTACAGAGCAAACCAAGTATGTAAAGGGCTCCCATTAGCTGGAAGTTTCAACTTTTATAGAAATTCAACAAATAGACACATAGTCTCAATTTTTCTCAGTATTTAAGTCATTCACAGGAATAACCAGGATAATGTAAATAAACAGGCTCGCCCTTGACCTACCAACTGACAGAAAAAAATAAGTAAATAAAAAATAGACAGACTCACTCATCAGCATAAATTCTCATAGCAAACAACATTTTAATAGATTTGAGAGGAAATTAAAGATATTTCTTCTTCAATTATATAGTTCTTTTGCATTTATCTAATATATATGTATAATATTATTCCCACTGGTAAATTAAAATTCTGTTTAATGGCCACACTACATATTAAAAAATTCTCCTTTATAAAGTACTCACCAGAGGCCCACAAAGACAAGTGAAGCGTATTAAGGACATGGTCAAGTAGCAGCATCTCTCAAAACTAAGTAGCACTTCCTTAATTTCTGACTCAGCACTTACAAACTCATTGAGGATGAAGAGAGGTGAAATCAGAGTTTGCTCTTAATTTTATATGTTTGTTTTATATATTTATATATTTGTTAAGTCTAGCTCTACTTCTTTATATAATTCGGAATTTGTGCGCGCGCGTGTGTGTGTGTTTATGGATTGTGGATTTTATTTTTTTTGTGACTTTTTAAAAATGAATGACAGTTTTAAAATTAATGAGACCAAATAAGAACCAGTACCAATCACACAAGGGCAGAAGCCTTCTCAATTCAGCTGTATGTGATGTGTTTTCCACATTAAAAGCAAATAAACAAAAATTTTTGTGATACTTCTGCTATAGCTACTGCAACAAAATTAGATGAAATAAGTTTTGATTCTAAAAAGGACATAATGCAAAACAATGTTAAATTCCGGCTATTAACACTTGGTGACAATGACACAACAGTAAGAGCATAAAAAAGATAATAGCTGGAATGATTCAAAATAGCAAAGGTTATCTGACTCCATGATGAACTAATGAAAACTGAACGAAGCACTAACATAGCCAGAAGAATTTTTAGATTTTTCAAAAAATGTGTACATGCTCATATACCGAAAAATGCATTCTCCCTGATGGGCCTACCCATGTGCTCTTTCCCTCTCAGCATCCACTTCAAAAATAATAAGAATGACAAAATAATAGTAATAACATATTTTATTTAATCTTCCCAAAAGCTGACAAAAACCTTTCAAAGTGCATATACTTATGTTATCCCCATTTTACTTGATGAAAAAACTAAGCCTTAGAAGGTCAAATAATTGGCCCCAAATCACATATCGAGAAGAGAAGTAGCAGAGCTAGCATTTGATCCTGGGTACTTTGACTCCAGAGAAGTGCTGTGATCTCAATAGGGATTACCCCTAAGGCTGTGTAATCCTTGGCGGACATCGCATGCCAGGTGGCTTCTCAATGGGAAGAGAGGTAAGAAATAAAGAGATGAAAATGTCATTATGTCTTAGAATCATAAAATGTTAGAGAAGAAAGGAAGGCTTATGAATGTAGTTTCTAATCACTTTAAAGAAGGGGAATGATATCAGTGCCCTCCTAAAGAAGAATGCAAATGTCTTTCCACCTTGCTTTAAAACACATTTAAGTTCGGATTCAAGAAACGCTTATAATAGTGCCCCTTATTCACGGGGATACATTCCGACACTCTCAGTGAATGCCCGAAATCCCGGACAGTACCAAACCCTACATATATTATGTTTTTTCTTATGCATACATATCTATTATAAAGTTTAATTTATAAATTAAGCATGGTAAGAGATTAACAACAACTAATAATAAAATAGAACAATTGTAACAATATACTGTGATAAAAGCTATGTGAATGCGGTCCCTCCAAATATCTTATTGTTCACCTTTCTTCTTCTTGTGGTGTTGTGAGATGATAAAACACCTACATGATGAGATGAAGTGAAGTGAATAATATAGGCATTGTGATAGAGCAGCCTAAGCTACTACTGCCTTCTAACAGTACATCAGAAAAAAGATCATCTACTTCTGATGATTTTTGGATCATTGAGCCAAGATGATGTCAATGGTTGGATATCAGGAGTAGATGATATCGATGACTTACAGCACGGATACAATGGACAAAGGGATGATTCGCATCCCAGGACGGACAGAGCAGATATGAGATTTCATCCCGTTACTCTGAATGGTGTGCAATCTAAAACTTATGAATGATTTATTTCTGAAATTTTTGATTTATTAATAATATTTTCAGTTGACTGCAGGTTACTGAAACCAGGGAAAGCAAAACTGTGGATGAGGGGGGAATTTCTGTATTTGGATGAATCCTTGGGCCTTGGCAAACACAGTCAGTGGAAATTAGGCACTCAGGTATTCCTGCATAGAGGTTATCCTTAGCATGCTGATCAGAAGTCTCAATTTTTAGTTAACATAAAAAGGAAAACACAGTGTTATTTCTAAGAAATTAGATAAACCACAATTAAATTAAACAGTAAATAAACAGGCAATGCAGGTCTTTGAATATAGATGGCATGTACAACTCTTGAATTAAATTTCCAAAGTCACGCTGTAACAACAACAACAAAAAACATCCAGGCTAACCCAGAACTTAGTTCTTACGCTTCTGCCAAGATTTACAAACCATGGCCTGTTTCAATATGCTTTTTCTGAGAGCTCATAATAGCTAAAAGCCACTGGAAACATTAAATCAGGTTAACCATTCAAAACAGGCCAAAAATAGAGGAGAGAGAATAAGAAGCACACTAATTTATTTTTTATTTCACTAGTTTATTTAATGTCTTTCCTACTAAGAGCTCACAGTGGCACAGAATATGGCCACCATAAAATCATATAAAATATACAACTCTCCATGCTTGCAGCCGAATAACTATTTTATACTTGTAAATGAAGTCCTATCAAGTGGTCTGGAAAATCTAGAAGTGATGTTAGAAACATTATATACAGTGCTGCTAGTACCTCATCAGTAATTTTCTTAAAATTAAAGTGTTTTCCAACTCTATTCTGAGAAGTTAAATTTGAAGAGAAGGTACTCTTACTAACTTAACAGCAAAATAATTCTTTCTTTCTCAATTTCTGTGAATCATGAAAATCTTCCCACAATGTCTTACACTTCCTCTTCTGACTCCATCAACTTCGCAGAGAAAGCCCAGTCACAAAATGAGAGCTCTCATCTAAAAAGTTTGCAAGGATTCAGATGAAATGGGTTGTTTCTAATATGAATGTTTTAAGTTTCTATAATAGGAATGCATATTTCTCATACATTTAGATTAATTAAGAATTCTGAATTCTTTTTATGACATCCTTTGATTCTAAGTATCTGTTTACACAAGTGCAAAAAAAGAAAGTTGTTTCTAAGCCAGTATTATAACAATTACATTTGGGTTAAAAAAACAATTTTAGCTTCACTCATTTTTTCTTCCCATGGAAAATAGAAGTATCAAAGATAAAACATATAAGAAATGGGAGATTTCTCACAAGTACTGCTGACCCATTTCTTAGAATGAAGTTCTTTGTCCACACAGATCATTTCACACTTGCTTTTAGAAAACAAAATTATCAGGCATAGCTTTAATTGTTAGCATCTCTCTGCAACTTTTGTTTTTGGAGACATGATCTTGCTCTGCCCAGGCTGGAGTACAGTGGTGCAATCATAGCTTACTGCAGCCTCGAACTCCTGGGCTAAAGTTATCTTCCCACCTCAGTCTCCCAAATTGCTAGGGCTATAGGTGTACACCATCATGCCGGCTAATTTTTCTAATTTTTCATAGAGACAGGAGTCTCGCTGTGTTGCTAGGCTGGTCTCCAACTCCTGGCTTCAAGTAATCTCCCGCCTCAGCCGCCCAAGCACCTTGGCTTCCACTAGGATTACAGGCGTGAGCTACTGTGCCTGGCCTCTCTGCACTTCCAACTTCATTCTTCGTTGTATAGCAATGTATTAAAAAATGTTGTAAGTACTGGGAATTCAGAAATAAATGACTGTTTGTGAACTCAAGGAGGTGATTATCAACAGGGAAAAAAAATGTTTAATCAAAAAAAAATGTTAAATCAAATTAAGGATTTATAACACAATGTAATAGATGGAGTGACAGAGGTATGACCAGTTGTTGAGACAACACAGGGAAGGAGAGATCTAACCCCTAATCCAGACTAAGTTGAACAGGAGCATTCAAATCCATGAGATTCTGACAATGTCGAATACACAGGATTGAAGTTTAGAAATAGAAAAAGGAAAAAAAAAATAAAACCAAGAAAGACCCAGCTTCTGCCTAGGCTAAATATTGCCGTCATTCATGAAAATGATGAGTTCCATCTTGAATAGGTTGAGTTAGAGATGACTGGAATGTCAAAAAGGCAATTAATACATGGGTCTGTTTTCAGGAATAATAGACAAGTGACATAGATTTTAGACCGTTCACATATGCATATTAATGTACCAAAATTTCTTCAGGAAAGTTCAGTAAATGCGTAGCTGTGGTGAACACCTGTGCTGAAGGGAAAAATGGAGGATTCAGCTTGCAAAGGAGACAAAATTAACAGCCAGTAAGACTGGAGAAAACCCAGAAAGTGGGAGGTCACAAAAGACAAGGCAGAGGTTTTAAGGAGGGAGTGACAGATACCATTGCATTCCCAAGGGAGGACGCACGGTAAGGAATAGGAAGTGTCCATTGGATTTGGTAGCTAAGAAGTCTTTCAAGGCCAAGTGATATGTGAGTTTAGAGTAGTAAGAAAAAATTCCAGGTTGTATGCAGTGAGAAGGGGAAGTAAGTTTGCTGTTTATCTATACTCTAAGACCGAATCATTTTTATCCTTGAATCTACTCTATGTCAAGCTCTCCAATTATTGAACTCCAGTTGTAGGAGTCTGGTAAATGTTTACTGAGTTGAATAGCAGTCTCCACTCCATTCCCCAATAAGTTCTCCTATCTTTGTTTGTTTAAATCATTAGGAGCACTTATCTTCAGAAAATTGTTTGATAGTTTACATAACCACAGGTTATACTGAGTTTCCTCTCTATTTTTAATAACCATGTATAAATCAAGCTAAATGATGCTTGAGTTCAAATAATTAAATGTCTACCAATTCTCTAAGGTTTAGCATATGACATCCCCTACTCCTGAGAGCAGGGAGGTTCTTTCCTGTCGATTTTAATGGTAAATAAGGACAACCAAAACAAAGATTTCCAAGAACCTAGCTCACTCCACTATAGCCGAGCTATCCAATGAGCAGGCAGAAGTAGTTTTGAAGTAGCAAGTGAAGAAACTTGGCATTGGGTATAGAGCATCACCCAGTTCGCAGGACGAGAAACATCCTGGTTAGGCTGGAGGCAGATGGAAAGATTCTTCTAAACCCCTAACTCATAGTTCTGCTCAAAACTCTACCATCTGGTTCTTCCTCTATCCTGGCTGATTGATTAGCTTGTCACTTGATACCTGATTAAAATCCATGTAATAAAGAACCATTGAACTCTGCTCAATTTCTCTGTGACAAAACACATTGCTCAGACATAATTGACTGTGAGCTCTGCCCTTGGGTACATAGTCTGATAATGCTGAAGCAATCAGGGATCCTCCTTGCAGTTTGTCCCTCTCTTCATCACCAATTCTTTCACCACTTCAGAGGTCATTGAGAGAGAATAAGAGAAACAAGGATTAACCTTTGTCCCTGCTACAGTGATCATAGAAACAGAGGTCAAAATGGAGCCCATGTCAGTTTGTTCCTTAAGAGACCACACAACAGGCTGAACCCCTATACTGACCTACACAGAATATGTGTTCATAACACAAGTGAGGAGTAAATTTAAGCTTTTGTTATTTTGGGATTTCTTGTTACTGTAGCACAACTTAGTCTATCTTAATTAATGCAAGGTGATTGGTAATTCTCAATAGATTTCAGGTGTGAAAGTAAAATGTCAAGAAAGTATTTCCCTAATAGAATTTTCAAAGCACAAAACCTAAGTGCATTAGAGTTGTTTCTTAATGTACATTGCACTTTGGCTGACAAAACCCGAAATATAACCTGAAAAGGCCCAAGGTGTGTGTGTAAGTATGTGTGTAACCATGAACACACACCCACGTGTGTGGTTTTCCTCTTTTCCAATTATTGCTCTGCCTTTCTTATCTGATTTGTTTCTCTGATCTTGAGACCCAAGTGATTGCTCTCTGAAATATATCGGGAAGGATTTTCTCTCTATTTCAATTTTCATGTGGTTCTACTGCTATACCCCAGGAATGTGCATTATTAGCTAGTCCCTTGGCTTATTCAACTCACATATGTGTATATGCGTGTGTGTATAACACACACACACACACACACACACACACACACATATAAATAGTCTGCTCACTCAAAACAAAATATTTGTAACTCCTTATGACAAAAATCCAAATGATGCTCCCGAACTATTTTTTAAAGATGACACAACTAAATGTTAGCTATGTTTGCATTATGTCATTACTGAAATGTCTGTTCAGAAATTGAGATTTTTGGCAAATCTTTTCTTTACTGCTGTACTGATAGCAATGCGAAATATTCTTATTATTGTTAAAGCAGCTAAACATTATTAAGCAGCTAAAAATTTATGCCAAATATATTCTAATTATTTTAGTTAATCCTTACAACAAACTTATCATGTCAGAACTATTATTATCTCCTAGAGAAAAATTAAGATACAAAAGATTTTCTTCTTTTAACCTGCACAGGATTTGGTTTTTTAAAAAAAAAAAAATTTGCTAAAATTTAAAAACTAGAATTAGAAGATTCTAATCTCACATAAAAACCTGGGTTTCATTTAAAAATCGGGATTTTCAGCTTTAAAAAAATAAGAATAGATGCAATGCCGGCCCTTCATTCCTGCACAGCTCCAATGTCTGGTCGGAGCAGAGGGGTCCCCTTTAGTAAAGTGTGAACCTCTGGATCGATGTAAGATACGATTGTGGTTAGGAGCCACACACTAGTCCAGGCACGTCATCTTGCATCTGTGCTTTGAAACTTGATTATCACACACTGCAGCTCCTACTCAATGTGTGATAACATATTAAAGTCTCTGGATAGTACCTGTTGGTCTAGAGTACAGATTTCAAAAAAAGTAGGCATGTAGCCCAGATACAATTTCTGAGAAGAATACCGATTGTTCCTGAAAACACTTCAGTGATTGATTATGAAAAGAGTAAGATTTTTTTCTCTCTCTTTGCTTCTGAAACAACTCCGATTTTACCTGCTTTCTCAGTACAAAGAAAGCATCATTGCTGAGTTCATTTTCAGTTCACTGGCAGCAGTCAATAGAGGTACCTGAAAGCTCCTCACTGAAAAAGAAATTGCCGTAGAAAAGTTTCACAAGGTTCAAGCTTTTATATGCAGGTGGCATCAGCACCTTTAGAGCTGCCCTGACCAAATGCCCTGCCACAGTCCCCACCAGGGCTGGGCCTTTTAAAGGGGACAACGAAGTACCATGCTTGGTCCCCAGTGAAGCTTCTCTTCCGCCTGTCCACTTAAAGGGCAAAACAGTTTAGCATAAAAATTAAAGCCTAGCCTTGGGTATATGATAGATCTAGATTCAAATCCTTGTGTTATCTTCTTAGGTGGGTGTTCTTGGCCAAGTTTCTTCATCTGTAAAATAGGCTTAATACCACTTAATTCTTGAGCTGTCTAAGGATTCAATAAGTGAACCTAAACAAAGCCCTGATGACTGACACATATTGAGCATTTAACAAATGGTAGCTATCGATATTATTAAAGGATATTTGGGATCAATACAGAGCTTTTTAATTTTTTTCTTGTCTTATTTTACTTATTTTTTTTTTTTTTAAAATAGCCTATAGACCCGAGTGCGGTGGCACATGACTATATTCCCAGCTCCTCCTCCTTAGGAGGCTGAGGTGGGAGGATCACTTAAGGCCAGGAGTTCGAGGCTGCAGTGAGCTATGATCATACCTGTGAATAGACAGTGCAGTCCAGCTTGGGCGACACAGCAAGACCCTGTCTCTAATAATAATTTAATTAATTAAATTCAAAGGGCTTACAGCACCCGGTAGTCCCAGGCAGTCTCCTATCCAAGTACTAACCAGCCCCATCCTGCTTAGATTCTGGGACCAGACAAGATCAGGCACATTCAAGGTGGCATCGCCGTAGACTGGGATGTTTTCTCAAATATTGCTCCTTTTCTGCTTTTACAGATAGTACAGTATTTTCTGGGCATTTTTAGAATCACAGAAATGATTTTATTGAAATAAGTCAAAGGATGACATGTTTCTCGATTTAAAAAAATCAACACCAAACCAATTCAGGAAAGAGAAAATGATATTAAATATTTTAAATGAGAAATTTTCCAAGGTGAGGAATGAAACAGAATATTTATAAGTAATTTATAATGTTACATTAACAAAAATTATCCTTCCTAATGAGAAGGACCCAGGCTAAATTTCTGTATTACTCAGCAAAGAAATTTGCTTTCTGCGGAGAAAAACTGAAAATAACACTAGAATTATCAAACATATCCAATATGTATAGTGGTAATATTTTTCTCCTTTTTTAATAAACATTTTGAAGACAGAATTCCATAATATAGCATTTGGATTGTAAATATGCATAAGATGATCCCATAAATACTTAAATAAGAAATAAAATTGTAACAGTACATTTTATGGATATGAATTTTGTTATTTTCACTACATTCTTTTTATAAGCATTTCACTATGCTTGATCATATTACAGAAGGAATGTGCAAAATTATTTCTTGATTCCTTTCAAATTTCTATATTTTATATTGAATTATATCTGTCCTAATACAACTGAAAGGTTTCCTTTCCCATAGGAAATGTGTATTACTCACATGATGGAAACACATTTAATTGAGAGAAGTTTCATAAGCTGATGCCGAGGGATCCTTAAGTATTTATCAAATCATGTCTAGTTTCCTCACTTATAACATGACGGGGTTGGTCCGGTTCATCTCCAGGGCCCCTTCCATCTCTAGCATTTTATTTATTATCATCCTATGACTTTCCTATTTTAGAGGTTATTATATTTTGAGATGTTGAATTGATCCCCGGTACATCAGCTTTCAAGTAATGAAAGATTGTGTAGTAACAGGTTCGATTCAGGACAATTAGTTCTGTGTCAGACAGACATGCCAGAGACATGAAGATTGAATATTCAGTTCCATAATGGACCAATTAACTGCACAGAGAGGAAACTTAAGCCACAGTGCTCCTGCAGCGCACAAATTTATACTGATGTTAGGAAAGGAATAGAGAAAGACAACCTCGATAAAAGGAGTGGCTAGCTCACTAAGAGCCACCAGAGCTACTGATAGGAGTGGGGGAAAAGCAACTCCAAGATATTATCAGCTCTTACAGAGGCTAGAAACTCAGCAATATTTTGAAACTATATTAACAACCTGAGGATAGCACAGGGTCGCCAACTTTTTGTTTTCCGAAGTAAGACTATTTAAAAACAAAACAAAATGAAAACTAACATGTTTGCCTTTCATTTCTTTTTATAAAAGAAAGCACATTTAAACATTAAAAAGTCAACCTCAGAATAAAAGACATTCTTTTTTTCTAAGTTATTTTATTGTAGTAAAATATACTTAGCATATTATTTACTGTCTTAACCATTTTTCAGTGCACAGTTAAGTGCACTTAAAGACATTTGTATTGTTGTGCAGTCATCACCATCATCCATCTCCAGAAGTCTTTTCGTCTTGAAAAACTGAAACTCCATAATCATTATTCATTAAACAATAACACCCATTCTCCTGCTCCCAGGTCCTCTCAACCACCACTGCACTTTTTTTTTTTTTTTTAGAGACAGGGTCTCTGTCACCCAGGCTGGAGTGCATGGAGCACAGTGGTACAATCCTACCTCACTGCAGCCTCAAATTCCAGAGCTCAAGCGACTACAGGTGTGCACCACCTTGCCCAGTTCATTTTTTAATATTTTTTTTGTAGAGATGGGGTCTTGCTATGTTGCCCAGGCTGGTCTTGATCTCCTAGCATTAAGTGATCCTCCTGCCTTGGCCTCTCGAAGTGTTGGAATTACAGGTGTGAGCCACCACGTCCGGCCTTGACTACTATAAGGGCCTCATGTAAGTAGAATCATATAGTATTTATCTTTTTGTAATTAGCTTATTTCACTTAGCATAATGTCCTCAAAGTTCATCCATGTTGTAATATGTGCTAGAATTTCCTTCCTTTTTAAGAGTTTATGATGTGTTACCATATATATATATACACACACACTACATTTTGCTTATCCATTCAGCTGTTCATGGACACTTGTGTTGCTTCCATGTTTTAGCTGTCATAAATAGTGCTGCTATGTACGTGGAGGGTACAAATATGTCTTGGAGGTCCTGCTTCGAATTCTTCCAAGTATATACCCAAAAGTAGATCACATGGCAATTCTGATTTTTTTGAGGAACTCCCATACCATTCTCCACAGTGGCTGTATCATTTCACTTTGCAACCAACAGTGGAAGGGTTCCAGTTTCTCCCTAGTCTCACCAACACTTGCTATTTTTATGATGTTTTTGATAGTAGCCATCCTAATGGGTGTAAGATGGTATCTCACTGTAGTTTTGATTTGCATTTCCCTAACAATTGGTGATTTGAGCATCTTTTCATGTGCTTATATATATTTTCTTTAGAGAAATGTCTATTCAAATTCTTTGCCCATTATTTAATCCAGTTATTTGTTTTATTGTTGTTGTTGTTGAGGTTTAGGAGTACAGGACGGTTCTCTGCGTTGCTTGGACAGACCCAGTTCTTTCACTTTCTTGCTCATAAAAAAAAAAAAAGGAATAACTATAGAATGTGCTGGAAATGCAATGTCCTGAGTTACGAAAGAACTGTCCTGGACAGCCGGAGCTTTGCAGCTCTCTCCGCTGGAGGCAGGATGTCCATCAAAGCTTTACTCAGTGAGTCCTGTGGACCTTGAGGTATATAACTCAGAGCGGGCTGCCTTTTGGGGGTCCCTTAGCTGTGATTCAAGTGAGACATGCACAGTCAAGATGCCATCTATCCTGGGCAGCTTTCTTAAGCCTTGGGGAACCAGGTCACAATGGATCTTAGGCTTTTTTTGTCCCTTGCTGCTTTTCTGTGATTAATAAACCGACTTTATATAACTTGCTTATTTGGTAACACTGCAGCCCAGCATGCAGTGAGTGGAGGTGTTTGGATTCCTATTTTTGGTGGTTGGCATAGTGATGATATCTGCTATCTTCCACACAGTGGGATTCCTCTCTTGGGATTGGTTATTAGTGAACATGCTTCACAAGCAGTTCTCTTTATATTCTGGTTATTGATCCCTTATCAAATATATAATTTACAAATATTTTCTCCCATTCTGTGAGCTGCTTTTTATTTTGTTGATAGTGTCCTTTGATGCACATTTTTTTTTTTACATTTTCATGAAGCCAAATTCATCTATTTTTTATCTTTTGTTGCCAAGACCTTTGGTGTCACATCCAAGAAATCATTGCCAAATCCAGTGTTGTGAAGCTTTTTCCTTGTGTTTTCTTCTAAGAGTTTTATAGTTTTAAGCCTTCCATTTAGGTCATGGATCTATTTTAATATTTTGTATGTGCTGTTAGCTAGGGGTCCAACATCATTCTTTTGTGCATGGATATCCAGTTTTCTCAGCATTATTTGTTGAAGACTGTCTTTTGCTCTTTTCCTCATTGAAAAATCTTGGTACCCCTTGTCAAAAATCATTTGACCATATATGTGAGGGTTTATTTCAGGACTCTCTCTTCTATTCTGTCACTTTATAGGTCTATCTTTATGCCAATACCACACTCTTTTGATTGCTGTAGCTTTATAGTAAGTTTTGAAATTAGGAAGTGTTAGTCCTCCAGCTTTGTTTTTTTTCAGGATTGTTTTGGCTATTTGGGGTCCCTTGAGATTCCAATAAATTTTAGGGTGGGTTTTTCGATTTCTGCAAAAACCATCACTGGTATTTTGATAGGGCTTGCATTAAATCTATACATAGCTTTGGACATTACTGATATGTTAGCAATATTAAGTCTTTTAATCCATTAATGTGATTTATTTATTTCCATTTATAGATGTCATTGTACAAGTCTTTCACCTCCTTGGTTAAGTTAATTCCTAAGTATTTTATTATTTTTTATGTTATTCTAGATGGAATATTTTCTTAACTTCCTTCTTATTAGTGTGTAGACATACAACTGATTTTAGTGACTTTATATCTTGCTACTTTGTTGAATTTGCTTATTATTTCTAAAAGGTTTTTTATGGAATCTTGAGGGTTTTCTACATAGAAAATCATACCATCTGCAAACAGATATTTTTACTTTTTCCTATTCAATTTGAATGCCTTTTAATTATTTTAATTGCCCAACTTCTCTGGTTAGGACTTACAATGCTATGTTGAATAGCAGTGGTGAAAGCAGGCATGTTTATCTTGCTCCTGATCTTAGAGGAAAAGCTTTCAGTCGTTCAACATTGAGTCTTATGTTCACTGTGGGTTATTCATATATGTTTTTTATTGTGCTAAGGCATTTTCTTTCTATTCCTAGGTTTTTGGTATTTCTATGACAGGGTGTTAACTTTGTTGAATGTTTTCTTCATCAGTTAAGATGATCATGTGATTTTTTTTCCCATTTACTCTGTTACTGTGGTGAATTCTCTGATGAATTTTTATGCATAGAAACATCCTTGTATTACAGGAATAAATCCCACTTGGCCATGATGTATAATCCTTTTAGTACACTGCATAATTTGACTTTTTAGTATTTTGTTGAGGATTGTTGCATCCATGTTCATGAGAGATATTGGTCTATATCCTCCTTTTTTTGTGCTATCTTAGGCTTTGGTGTCAGGGTAATGCTGGCCTCATAGAACGAGTTAAGGAGTATTTCCTCCTCTTTAATTTTTTGGAGAAGTTTGAGAAACATTGGTGTTAGCTCTTCTTTTAATGTTTGGTAGAATTCATTGGTGAAGCCATTGGATCCAGAGCTTGTCTTTGTTGAGATTTTTTTTTATTACTGATTCAGTCTCCATACTAGTTATGGGGCTATACAGATTTTCTATTTCTTTGCGGTTTAATCTTGGTAGGTTTTGTATTTCTGGGAATTTGTCCATTCCATTTATGGCAGCAGTCCCCAACTTTCTGGCACCAGGGACCAGTTTCATGGAAGACAATTTTTCCACAGACTGGGGGGAAGGGGGCCAGAGTGGGAGATGGTTTGGAGATGATTCAAGTGCATTACATTTATTGTGCATTTTATTTCTATTATTATTACATGGTAATATATAATGAAATAATTATACAACTCACCATAATGCATAATCAGTGGGAGTCCTGAGCTTGTTTTCTTGCAACTAGACAGTCCCATCTGGGGGTGATGGGAGACGGTGACACCTGAAGGGTGTTCTTATGTCCAGTCTACTCCATAATCTTGTTTTGGTTGCTGTCGTTGCAAAAAACCTTGCTTTACAAAGAAAGGATGTTGGAAATGGAAGCAGGCTCTTCAGTGTTTTTGTGGCAATCTCAGGATATTCCACCTTGACTTTAATCCAGAATATGTGGAGATTTGAAGTTGTCTCAAACATACTTTTAAGGCCACTGTCATTTCAGATCTCAAGCAGTGGATCCTCTTCTAGCAAGGACAAAGTGGATTCACCTGGTTTATTCCCAAATGGGTGGCAGATGCATTCCTTCCCTGTCCAGAGTCTTTAGTGGTTGGGAAATAATGCTCAAATTCTGGAAGCTGAAATAGGTGATCACGCACCAACGGGGAGAAAGAAGGCCCTGGCTCAGTCTCTTTCGAAATCTCTGCTAACGTTCGAAACATGTCAAAAATCCCAATGTTCCCTCATCACCCCCATAATTCCAGTTTGGCTTTGAATGCAGGCTTTATCTTCTGACTTGAACATAGTTGTCATTCTCCCCTGAAGTGACAGATTGAGTTCATTGAGCAGGTTGAATA
>CAUYSK010102372.1:0-10770 GCA_963575035.1 Avahi laniger
CAGCCTGAGCAAGAGCGAGACCCCGTCTGTACCAAAAATAGAAAAAATTAGCCAGGCGAAGTGGTGTGTGCCTGTAGCCCCAGCTACTCAGGAGGCTGAGGCAGGAGGATCGCTTGAGCCCAGGAGTTTGAGTTTGCTGTGAACTAGGCTGATGCCATGGCACTCTAGCCTGGGCAGCAGAACGAGACTCTGTCTCAAAAAAAAAAAAATTGTTAGTTTAGATTTTTTTTTATTGTATAGAATACACATAACATAAAACTGACCATTTTAATTTTTAAATTTAATTTAATATTTAATTTTAATTGTATTTTTTGAGACAGGGTCTCACTCTTTCACCCAGGCTGGAGTGCAGTGGCATCCTCATAGCTCACAGCAACCTTGAACTCCTGGGCTTACGTGGTCCTCCTGCCTCAGCCTCCCCAGTAGCTGGGACTACAGGCACCCGCCCGCCACCATGCCCAACTAAGGCCATTTTAAAGTATACAGTTCAGCGGCATTAAGTACATTCACGATGATGCGCAATCAACAGCACTTTCTACTTCCCCAGCTCTTTCATTACCCCAAAGGGAAACCCTGTACCCGCTAAGCCGTCACTTCCTTCCTATCTCTCACATCCAAGACTTCATTGAGAAAAATTTCAAACATACAGTTGATACAGGCAGGGCGTGGTGGCTCACGCCTGTAATCCTAGCACTCTTTTGAGGCCGAGGCGGGAGAATTGCTTGAGCTCAGGAGTTCAAGACCAGCCTGAGCAACATCTTGAGACCCCATCTCAATTAAAAAAAAAAAAACTGGAAAAATATACAAATATCCTTTAATAGGGGACTTGTTACAAAAAGTTACAGTCCATTTCTTGGAGACGTGACTTCGGGCCATGCCTCTGCCAGACACCTCTTCCTCCCTCCACCACCCCTGCATGAGACATCCCCCTGTGGTTCCCGATCAAGTACGCATTCGGAAGTTAAAATAACTTCCTTTTCTCCCGAGAGATTCCAGCTCACCGGTCAACTTGCTAGTGCCATTTTACTTTGTAGGTTGCTCATAGCAACCTTCTCTAAGAAGAAATCCCTGAAAAGTGGCTCATGGAAGGCCATCGGGTTGGGAAGGCATTCGTCATTTTTCTCAGCGCAGGAAGAGAAGGAGATGGCATTCCAGGATTGCCAGGGACAACTGTGTCCCCCGCTGACAGACAGGTGGGGGCTGGGCGGTGGACAGGCCAGATGGTGACCATCTGAACCTACTCCTTGCGGTTGCCGGGGTTTTCCTCCCTGCCGTTCCTGTCTGTCTGTCACTGCTGCCGGGACCAGCCATCCTGGGACCTGGCCCAGCGGGCAGATCCGAGTGTGTGAGTGGTGTCCTGCACGTCAGCCCTGGGGCGTGCAGTTTCCTGGATTCCAGAGGCTGCGCCCTGGCTGCGAGCCCTGCTGAGTCAACTGGTTCCTTTTGCCTCGTGCTCTGGGCCAAACTGCCCCGCTGTGCTTCCCTGGCAGGCGGGTTTTCTGTGCCAGGACACGGCAGAGGGGAATGAATGGGGCAGGTGGCGGTAAGTTTGTTGAATGAATGTTTAACCTTGAGACATGAACACTGTCCAGCCCCAGAATCTCGCTCCGTTCTTCTTATGTTCCAACCCTGCCGCTACCCCAGGCTGGAGTGTTGGAGTCTCTCCACCAGCCCGGGAACTTCAGGGTCTGGGCTGAGAAGGCAGCAGGTCTCTTTGTTGAAGGAGTGAATGAGGGAGGCCTTCTTCATGTCGCCTCTTTCTGTCCCCTAGAGTCCTGCTTTAATGTAGGCAAAGACTGAGGGTGGGCAATGAGGGCTGAGACCCTCAGCTGGAGACTGGGCAAGACAGGCCCGGGCCCTGCTACTAGGGCGCGCTCACAATCTGGGGGACAGGGAAGGATAAGGACATCAAAGCATGTCACCAACACATCCGCAGTGGTGAACCCTTGCGCAAGAAGGAGCGTGGGAACCCGGAGATGTCCCTTCTGGTCTTGGGGACGGATAGCGATCACATGAAGCCTCCGCGGAAGGCGGGGATGTGTGCGGCGTCCCCGGCTTCCCGCGCGGCCCGCCCCGCCGAACCCAAAGCACCAGGAAGAGGTCTTTCTCGTTGGCTACTCCCTCTGCCCTCTCTACGTGGGGAGGAGTATCAGGAATGCTGTCCAGTTCCAGCTAAGGCGAGGGCCCTCCCCCACCCCCTCCCCGCCGCCCCCATTCAACACTGCAAGGGCGGGAAGGGAGGACCTGGAATTCCGGACCCCATGGGGGGCTCGTGGCGGGGGGAGAGTCGCTTCTCCCTTGGATGGCCGGGAAGGGCCCGCCAGAGCCTAGCGCCGGGGGCGGGGAAGCCAGAGTCTTGCACCCCCAGGGCGCCCCCCATCCCCCAGAACTACGAGGCCTCCGGCGCCCAGGACCCCACCCCCGGCCACACGCCCCGCCCCCGGCACTCCCCGCGCCCCGCCTCCCACTCCCGCACCCTGCTTATAAACCGGGGCGCCCGGCGCCGCCAGGAGCACGCTGAGCTGCGCGGGCCTGCACCTTCTTTCCAGTGGCTTCTGCACCCGACCGAGCGAGCCTCCACCAGGTCCCCCGGATCTCCGGCGGTCGCATATCCGGACCTCGCGCCACTAACGTCCCGAGTCTCAGCGTCCCTGCGCCCAGGCTGCCTGAGAGGATGCGCTGCGCGCCGACGGCTGGCGCAGCCCTGGTGCTCTGCGCTGCCACCGCCGGGCTGCTGAGCGCTCAGGGCCACCCCGCGCCGTCCGAGTCGCCGCGCTTCGCATCCTGGGACGAGATGAATGTGCTGGCGCACGGGCTGCTGCAGCTCGGCCACGGGCTGCGCGAACACGTGGAGCGCACCCGCGGCCACCTAGGCGCGCTGGAGCGGCGGCTGAGCGCGTGCGGGGCAGCCTGCCAGAGCCCCGGGGCATCCGCCGCGCCCCCTCAAGTCCCCGAGAGCCCGGTCGCCGGAGGTGAGGCGGCCCCCGAAGCCCTTCGCAGCCTGCAGGTACGTGCGCCCCTACGGGCTCTCCTACTGGCCTGGTAGGGTGTGGACAGGAGAAGGGGCACCTCCGAAACTCCTCGCGCTCCCCTGCCCTGGCCTCAAAGGATGGAGGTTTGGAAGGACAGCCGGGTGGACGAATCTCCTGTTGGAGGCAGAGGGCTGGGTCCTCACCAAGGTTTTCACTCCTCCCCAGACACAGCTCAAGGCCCAGAACAGCAGGATTGAGCAGCTGTTCCAGAAGGTGGCCCAGCAACAGCGGCACCTGGAGAAGCAGCAGCTACGAATCCAGAATCTGCAGAGCCAGGTACCCCAGGCCTGTCCCAGGCGGGGAGGAAGGTCGTCAGAGCTGGACGTGTGAATTCCGATGCGGAGCCGGGCTGGTCAGGCCGCTTGAGCCAGCTGTACCTGATGCCCACCCTTTCCCATCCCATCCCAGATTGGCCTCCTGGCCCCGACCCACCTGAACAACGGGATGGCCAAGCCTGCGCGAAAAAAGAGGCTGCCCAAGATGGCCCAGCTCGTTGGCCCAGCTCTCAACGCCAGCCGCCTGCACAGTGAGTGTCTGGCCCTTCGCTGTCGTCAGGACCCTGCCCCTTGCACTGCCGTCCTGTTCCTTGTCACGTCCACCTTAAGGAGAAGGACAGAGGCTGGGGCCTTGGGTCCCTGTGGGCTCCCCAGTCTCTGACGAAGGGTTGATGGAGGCACCTCCCTACTCAGCCCTGACTCTGCCCCACCAGGTCACCCGACCCTTCTTCCCAGTCAGCAGCCGGTGGACTGTCCCCAAGCCCTGCTGGCCAGTCACTGGAGCTGGGGGACTTGAGCTGCAGGGATGCTTAGCAGGCTGTGGTGTAGCTTGGGACGCAGTCCTGAAGGCTAGAACCTTCTAGAAGCTTCTAGAAGGGTGTGATGGATAAGAGGCTGCCGGGTAGGGGGGTCCTGAGATCTGGGCTCCCCGCAGTCTCTTGGAGTCTGAATCCAGCAGGGGGACAAGGGCAGGGACTCACCCAGCTCCCAGGCCGGGAGCACTCACTCTTGCATCTTACACATCGCAGAGTCCTCCCCCTCCCCCTCGTCCCCCTCCCCACCCCCTGCGGAGGCGTTTTTGAGTTTTCACTCCTACAGTCTCAAAGCCACCCTAACCTCAAACCTCAGCATGTCTGTGTGTGTCTGACACAGACTTTCAGTCCCAGGATTAAGTTGACAGCCCCGCTCCCAGCTTCCCTGTCGCCCTCCCCGGCATCTGCGGCTGCCCATAGCCAACTGGGTGAGAGTTCGGATCCCCCCGTCGCGCCCCAGGGTCAGTGGCTGCCGTGCAGCGCTGCAGTCCTGAGGGCTGTCCCCACCCCACATTCCTTCTCTCTCCCCAACCCAAGGCTGGTATCTCTGGGTGGGGAGGGGCCAGTACACCCCCCCAGACCACCGCCGGACGTGGGGGCATGAGGGGCTTCCAAGGCTAGCAGGCGCTGGTCCCAGCTGGGAGATGCCCTGGACGTGGGGGCGTGTCCTGCGGGTTTGGGACTCCCAGACTCCGGGCTCAGCCCTGCCAAGTAGGCAAAAGTTCAGAGCTGGGGAGACAAACAGCTGGCACTAATGGAAGCCACATTGGTGGTTTGGTGCAGCGCCTGTCTTGATTGGAGGGGAGGAAGAAGTAGGGGAAAGGGGAGCTGCCTGAGGGGCTGAGAACGTGCCCTCCTCACTCTGGGCCTGCCCCCACCGCCGCCGCCACCCGCTGTGCAACTCTCTCACTCGACCTTTCCCCTACTTTCCTGGCTGGGCTGGGGGCGGTTCCTTGCAAGGACTGCCCAGCCCGCACCGTCCTTCCCTCCTCCCTCCCGCCCTCTCTCTCCCTCCGGTAGCTGGGACCCCGCACAGAGCCTCTATGTCCCCACCAGGTAGACCAGAGCCCCTCCTGTTGAGCTCAGCTCCGGCCGCCCCCTGCTTTGGCCCTGTTCTGCCAATCTTTCATTCTTCCGGGGCCGGACTGGGAAGAGCCGCTCCTTGTGACCGGCCCCATGGAGCATCCCCCACCCCGTTCAGTAGCGGGGCTAGGGGGGCTGTGTGTGGAGGAGGGGAGAGCCCTCCAGATGACTGCGGTGTTGGGGGGCGGGGAGTAGTGCTCTATGTCCGTATGGGGAGGGGTGGTGTGGTCCAGGGGTGAGGGAAGGTGTCCTTCCAGAAGCTGAGACCCAGAGAAGACAGTCCCAAGCACAGAGACCAGCATGTGCAAAGTCCCTGTGGCAGGAGGGTGTGTGGTGCCAGGGTGGAAAGGTCGCCCATCTGGCCGGAGAGGGTGGGGTGCAGCGTGGGAGAAGGGAGGACGGGCACAGGGGCTGGTCCTTGTAGACCATGCTGGGGAAGGTCACAGGCAGCCATGGAGGAGCTTAGGCAGATGTCAGGGGGTGGTCATGAGATCAGGATTGCCCTTCACCTCCCTGTCACCAGCTGACCAACCCCCCAGTGCGTCTCCCAAGAGACCCCCCTACAGGCTGCTTGCTCCTCTGTTTCAATCCCCTGCTTTGTCTACCTGCAGGGCTGCCCCGGGACTGCCAGGAGCTGTTCAAGAAGGGCGAGAGGCAGAGCGGACTGTTTCAAATCCAGCCTGAGGGGTCCCCACCATTCCTGGTCAACTGCAAGATGACCTCAGGTAGGATGTGCTGGCCCGCCAGGGCCCCGTTGCTTTTCTTTAAAATGCAGCCCTTGGTGGGCACAGCGGCAGGTGGCTGTAGTCCTGGCTACCAGGGAGGCTGAGGCAGGAGGATCGCTTGAGCCCAAGAATTCGAGGCTGCAGTGAGCTGTGATGACACCACTGCACTCCAGCCTGGGTGACAGAGCAAGATCCCATCTCTAAAAACAAAAAAGACAAGAAGTAAAATGCACCCCTTGTCCCCCTTGACTTCCGTCACAAGCTTGGGGACGGGGACGGGTTCTGTGGTTGGCAGCGGCAGGGGAGGACCAAGTTCAACCGGCCCAGAGAGGCTCTGCCGATTTCCGCGGCGCCCTCTCTCCCTCCTCCTTCCCTGCTGGGTCTTTGGAACAAAGGTCCAGTCCCGATCCCCCTGCCTGCCGGCCACCACGGCATTCCTCCCTGGGACCCACCGTCCTCCAGGGGTGAGGAACACTGTGGGGGTGTTGCCTTCCCTGGGTTTGGGGTCTGGGAGCCAGATGTGGGGATCGCGGTCCCCTGTGAAGAGGGACCTCCTGGCGACCTTGTACCTTTCTGGGCAGACGGCGGCTGGACAGTCATTCAGAGACGCCAAGATGGCTCTGTGGACTTCGACCGGCCCTGGGAGGCCTACAAGGCCGGCTTCGGGGACCCCCAAGGTGGGTGTCCCCTGGGGGGCCAGCGGCTGGGGAGGAGACGGGCGCTGCGCAGCTGGGCCTGCCTCGCTGAGCGGCCTCTCCTGCTCTAGGCGAGTTCTGGCTGGGCCTGGAGAAGGTGCACCGCATCACAGGGGACCGCGGCAGCCGCCTGGCCGTCCAGCTGCAGGACTGGGACGGCAACGCAGAGTCGCTGCAGTTCCCCGTCCACCTGGGGGGCGAGGACACCGCCTACAGCCTGCAGCTCACGGCCCCCGTGGCCAGCAAGCTGGGCGCCACCATGGTCACACCCGGCGGCCTCTCCCTGCCCTTCTCCACTCGGGACAAGGACCACGACCTCCGTCGGGACAAAAACTGTGCCAAGAGCCTCTCCGGTGAGCAGTCTCTGTCCCACCTGCTGCCATGTCCCACCGGCCAGGGCCTCCCTGCCTTCCCTTCACTGCCTGTCCTGCCTTCAACCCCAAATAGCATCTATTCCCTGCCCCCAACTCCTACTTATTTGTCATGTGCCCTTGGACCACTGACTTAACCTCTCCAGCCTCAGTTTGCCCATCTTTAAAATGGGTACAACCATAGTGCCCACTCTGTAGGATTATTATGGAAAATTGAATGAGACAATGTGTGAAATCAGAGGCAGAGCTCGGGCTCTGTGAAGGGAAACATACGAAATTCCCTCTTGATGGGTCAAAAAATGATGGTTCACACCTGTAATCCCAGCACTTTGGGAGGCTGAGGTGGAATGATCACTTGAGGTCAGGAGTTTGATACTGGCCTGAGCAGTCTCATAGCAAGACCCCATCTCTATGAAAATAAGACAGATTAGCCAGGCATGTGTGGACCTGTACTGCCAGCTACTTGGGAGGGAGAATCGCTTGAGCCCAGGAGTTGGAGACTGCAGTGAGCTATGATGATGCCACTGCACTCCAGCCTGGGAAACAGAGCAAGACCCTGTCTCTACAAAAAATGCTTTAAATCAGCCAGGTGTGGCCAAGTGTGGTGGCTCACGCCTGTAATCCTAGCACTTTGGGAGGCCAAGGCGGGAGGATCCCTTGAGATCAGGAGTTCGAGACCACCCTGAGCAAGAGCGAGACCCTGTCTCTATCAAAATCAGAAAAAATTAGCAGGCTGTGGTCCTAGCTACTTGGGAGGCTGAGGTGGGAGGATCACTTGAGCCCCGGAGCGCAAGCCCAGCCAGGGCAACATGGTGAGACCCCATCTATTTAAAAACTTAAAAATAAATAAATAAATGGTAAAGTCCAAAGCCCAGCCTTGTCCCAGCTCTGGCCCCATCCCCATCTCTGCCTCGCCCCACTGGACCTGACCACGCCCCCTCTCCTCTGACCCCGGCAGGTGGCTGGTGGTTCGGCACCTGCAGCCACTCTAACCTCAACGGCCAGTACTTCCGTTCCATCCCTCGGCAGCGGCAGCAGCGTAAGAAGGGAATCTTCTGGAAGACCTGGAGGGGTCGCTACTACCCGCTGCAGGCGACCACCATGTTGATCCAGCCCACAGTGGCTGCAGCAGCCTCCTAGTCTCCCAGCCGGGGCCTGGTCCCAGGCTCATGGAGGACAGTGACTTTGGCTTTGGCCCAGGAGGTGGCCGCTCCCTACCCGGGCAGGGGCTCCGAGCGGCGGCCATTTGGAGCCTTGTGGACAGAGAGGAAGTCCACGACCGGAGAGGCCCCCTTTATTGGTGGGGGGCTGCACGCATTGCCCTCTGAGAACAGGGCCACAGGGCATGTGCTGACCCTGGACGCGTGGGACCACAGGACATTGAGACCCACTCCTCGCCCGCCCGAGGTGTGGGGAATGCAGAGGGACCACTCGGGGACGGCCGGGCTGGCCTCATTGGTAGACTCAGTCACATTGACTGGCCGGAGGACCAGGGCTCCCAGAGGCCGCGGGCGCCGCCCTCACAGTACTGTTGTATGTGGGTCCCCTGGCACAAGCCGGTGCCAGCGGTGTCCAGGCGGAGCTCACAGAGTTCTTGGAATAAAAACAACCTCAGAACATTTCGTTCTTCTTTGGCCTTTGGTTTGTTATAAAAAGTGGACAGTTTCAAAGTCCACATAAACATGTTCCCAGAGTGGAGGTCGACGACTCCCGGGTCTCTTAACGACAACACAGGCTAATCCTCCCACCTCTTAACAGCTGACTGCAATTTCCTTCATTTATGATTTCAGGGACCGGGCTTGGTGGCTCACGCCTGTAATCCTAGCACTCTGGGAGGCCAAGGTGGGAGGATCACTTGAGGTTGTGAGTTCGAGACCAGCCTCAGCAAGAGCGAGATCCCCCCCTCTCCACCGTCTCTACTAAAAATAGAAAGAAATTAGCTGGACAATGAAAACATATATAAAAAATTAGCTGGGCATGGTGGCACATGCCTGTAGTCCCAGCTACTTGGGAGGCTGAGGCAGAAGGATTGCTTGAGCCCAGGAGTTTGAGGTTGCTGTGAGCTAGGCTGACGCCACGACACTCTAGCCCAGGCAACAGAGTGAGACTCTTTCTCAAAAAAAAAAAAAGAAAAAGAACAAGTGAAATGAATTTTAGAAATATATTTTATTGACCCATATACATCCAAAATATTACTGTTTCAACATGTGATCAATATAAAAATTATTACTGAGATATTTGACCTTGGGTTTTTCATTGTTGTGGTTGTTCTAAGTCATCTAAATCTGGGGTGTATTTCACAATCGTGCATATCTCAGTTTGGACCAGTCATGTATGGACAGCATTATGGTGTAAACATTAATACAGGATTTTAATAAATTCTTCACATTTTTTTTTTTACTATATCTACATACTAAATATTTCCTGTGCTGGAATTTACTTCAAGTTTTCCTTGAAACTGACTTTTTTTTTTTGGTAATATTAATTCAACCAATATTTATTGAGCAACTTCTATATGCTAAGCTCTGTATCAGGTCCTTAGGATATTTATTCTAGTGGACACAAAGATCCCTGCCCTCTCTGAACTAATCTTTAAAGTCTCTCCCATTACAGATGGTGACCTGTAATCAATGATTCAAACTGGGGCAATTTTTTGTTATTGTTGTTTAGAGACAGGGTCTTGCTCTGTCACCCAGGCTGGAGTGCAGTGGCACAATCAGAGCTCACTGCAGCCTCGAACTCCTGGGCTCAAGGGATCCTCCTGCCTCAGCCTCCTGAGTGGCTGGGACTACAGGTTCGACACCACACTCAGCCTAAACTGGGACACTTATGAGAGTGAAATGGGGTGCTTTTAATTAAGCTGGATGACAGACCTAAAACAGCTCACTCCCAGACGTATGGGGACTTACCAACCCAGTTTTTAAAAATGTAAACAGCTGGAAAACCAATACCCTTGGCCATGAATAGGGTAGTGAAACTAAAGTCAATGAAAATAAAACAATACTCATGCTTTAAAAATCTAGCTGGCAGGGCCAGGCGCAGTGGCTCACGCCTGTAATCCTACCACTTTGGGAGGCTGAGGTGGGAAGATCGCTCGAGCTCAGGAGTTCGAGACCAGCCTGAGTAAGAGACCCTGTCTCTGCTAAAAATAGAAAAATTAGCTGAGCATCCTGGCTCGCACCTGTAGTCGCAGCTACCAGAGAGGCTAAGACAGGAGGATCACTTGAGCCCAGGAGTGTGAGGTTGCTGTGAGCTATAATGATGCCACTGCACTCTACTTTGGGTACTGGAGTGAGACCCTGTCTCAAAAAAAAAAAAAAAATCTAGCTGCCAAACTGATCCATGGTGAAAAAAATCCGAAGCGTGGCTGCCCCTGAAAGGGTAGGGAAGCTCGTCTTTGAACAGATGCTTGATGGACTATCTGGGAAGGGGAATGAGGGAACTTTCTGAAGTGATCCTGACATTCTGAACCTCGAGACAAGTGGGTCATTCGGGTGTCTGTCTTTGTCTCAGCAGACTGCACCCTTAAGATTTGTGCATTTCCCTGTATACCAATTTTACCTTACAAGACAACAAACTTCGGAAAGAGCCTTACGCAACATTGATCTCTAATGAATGACATGCACGCTGAATTGTCTGGAGGTGATGGGGACAGCTGTCTGCAATTTTCTTTGAAATGCACCGGGAAATAACATGATGGGTGGGTGGATAGAGGGACAGGTATGTGATAAAAGCAAAATGTTCGTGGTGGAATCTAGGTGGTGGGGCTATGGGTGTTCTCTGTATAATCCTTTCCATTTTGCTGAACGTTTCAAGTTTTTTCACAACGAAACGGGTGGGGAAAAATTCCAGCCACACACTGTTGCTTTGTGAAGAGCCTAAGCCTGCATCTGTGTTTTGTTAAACTGGGAGACCAGAGTTGAGAGATGTGCTGGGTGTGGTGGCTCATGCCTGTAATGCCTGTAATCCCAGCGCTTTGGGAGGCTGAGGTGGGAGGATTGCTTGAGGTCAGGAGTTCTAGACCAGCCTGGGCAACATAGTGAGACACTCTCTCTC
>CAUYSK010102381.1:0-11608 GCA_963575035.1 Avahi laniger
ACTGAGAATCCAGAGATGAAACCATCTGCATATGGTAATCTAATCCTTGATAAAGTTGACAGAAACATACACTAGGGAAAAGAATCTCTTTGCAATAAATGGTGCTGGGAAAACTGGATAGCTACATGCAGAAGACTGAAACTGGATCCCCACCTCTCACCTCTCACAAAAATCAATTTAAGATGGATAACAGACTTAAACGTAAGGCATGAAACTTTAAGAATTCTAAAAGAAGATGTTGAGAAGACCCTTTCAGACATGGGCCTAGGCAAGGAATTCTTGAAGAAGAACCCCAAAGCAATCGCCGCAGCAACAAAAATAAATATGGGATCAAATCAAATTAAAAAGCTTCTGCACTGCCAAGGAAACTATCATTAGGGTGAATAGACAGCCCACAGAATGGCAGAAAATATTTGCTCTCTGCACATCTGATAAAGGGCTGACAACCAGAATCTATCTAGAACTCAAAAAAATCAATAAGAAAAAATCAAAAAATCCCATCAACAAATGGGCAAAAGAAATGCACAGAAACTTTTCAAAAAAGACAGAATCACGGCCAGAAAACATATAAAAAAATGGTCAACATCTTTAATAATTAGCCAAATGCAAATCAAAACCACCATGAGATATCACCTAACCCCAGTGAGATTGGCCTCTATCAAAAAATCCCCAAACAACAAATGCTGGCGAGGATGTGGAGAGACAGGAACACTCTTACACTGCTGGTGGGATTGCAAATTAGTGCAACATCTGTGGAAAAGAATTTGGAGATACCTCAAAGAGCTAAAAATAGAAATACCTTTTGATCCAGCAATAGCACTATTAGGCATCTACCCAAAAGAACATAAAACATTCTATGATAAAGACATTTACACCCGAATGTTTATGGCAGCACGATTCACTATTGTGAGGATGTGGAAACAACCCGAGTGCCCGTCAATCCATGAGTGGATTATTAAAATTTAGTATATGTATACAATGGAATATTACTCAATCCTAAGAAACGACAGTGATCTAGCACCTCTTGTACTTTCCTGGATTAAACTTAAGCCCATTATCCAAAGTGAGGCACCACAGGATCGGAAGAATGGGCTCCACTTGTACTCGCCATCAAATTGGTACTAAGTGATCAACACTAAGTTGATCACATGGCGGTAATACTCTCCAGGGATTAGGGACATTTGGGGGGTGTAAATCCTCAACTAAAGGACACAGGGAGCATTGTAGGGGGGAAGGGCATGCCTTTAACCTGCACTTGGGTGAGGCAAAGACATAAAGTGTAACCATAATGTTTATACCCTCATAATACCCTGCAATAATAAAAAAAAATCCCTTTCTTGGATAGATGAGTTACTTAGAATTTTTTTTTGATCTTGTTTCATTTTTTTGTTACATTTTATTTTTCAAGAAATCTAACTTGATGAAGTTATTAATGTATAATTGCTCATAATCATCCATTTTTATGTTTTTTTCTCTTTTTAGAGACGGGATCTCGCTCCGTCACCCAGGCTGCAATGCATTAGTGTGTTCATAGTTCACTGCAGCCTCGAACTTCTGGATTCAAGCAATTCTCCCACTTTAGTTTCCCAAGTAATTTGGTACCTATTAGGATCAGAAGTGATAGTCCTTTTTAATTTCTTATTTTACTTATTCGCTTTTTCTCAATTTTTTCTTGATCTGTCTTGCTAGATATTTATAAATTTCATTAATCTTTATAAGAATTAACTTTTGCCTTTGTTAATTTTCTCATTGGTTTTCAGCATTCTATATCATTAATTTCTGTTCTGCTCTTTATTATTTCTTTCCTTCTACGCTGAATTTAATTTGATCATATTTTTCTAGTTTCTCAAAATGGATAATTAGATAATTTATTTCATGCTTTACTTCCATTCTAATATAGACATTTGAAGCTATAAATGTCTCTATTAGAACTGCTTTAGCTATTTCACAAATTTAAATATGTTTCATTTTTGTTATAACCCAGGTCAAAATATTTTCTTTCTCTTATGAGTTCTTCTTCGACTGCGGATTATCTAGGAATTACTTGCTTATTTGTGAAAAATATTATCCTGACACCCAGTTAAGTTACTTGGAAATAGTGGATTTTTTTCTCAAGTCTTGCTTTGAAGTGGCACTCTGGAGCAGTGCTCTGTCTAGACCTAATTCTTCCTCTCTGTGGAGCACTTTAGCCAATGTTCTATGAATTATGAATTTTTTTAGCCTGGCTGATTGGTACAGGCACTGTTCTCGGTCCTATGCGAATGCTGGACACTATTTGCTCTAATCTTTTCAGAAGGTTCTTTACCTGGTCTTAGGAAAAATCTTCACAAGCCTGCACTTGTTAAGAGTTCTGAATACTCAAAGATCTCCAGGATCTTTTCTCTGTACAGTACTCTCTGCTCTGGTTCTCTCTCCCATAACCCGGATGTCTACAACTCCGTGATCTCTCAGCACTGTCTTCTCAGCTCAGGGCATCCAATTGCTTCACCTCATTTTCTCTCCCTGAACTTCAACCTGGAAACCCTCTCAAGGCAGTGAGCTTGAGATATCTTAAGACTCCCTTAGTTTATTTCTAATCTCTCCATTCTCCTTTGCTTAATGTCCAATGTCTTAAAAAACATTGTTTCAGTTATCTTATAGTTTCAGTTGTAAATGAATGGTAGTGGTTGCGCACTAATAAACTTTTTTTAGCAGAACAAGTGGTGGACTGAATTTGATCTATGTCCATGTATTTTGCTCACCTATGAAGCAGATCAGCCTTAATCTATTTTTTCTATTGGACTCTAAAGAAAGATAGCTTTAGTAAAATGGTTTCCACCACTACTAAATTGTTGGAACATCTCTAAGTCATATTCCTTCAAATTATGTCTAGTTTTAAAAGGCTCAAAGAGACTAACAGACATTAATAAATATTTATTAAGTTGTCTAAAATTGTAGATGGTGAATTAGTAAAAAGAACCGGTACTAAATTCAGGTGACCTATTGCATAATTTTTTTACAACTTGTCATAATACATTTTTTTCCAGGTGAAGTAATTCTTTGTGTGATTCTTAGAGAGTGTTTTTAATTGGGATATAGAGCTATATGGGATATGAGCTATAAAGAGAACAGATCCTGCATGAAGGCCTCAGGTGGGAGAAAAATCAGATGTAAACACAAAGATCATTTATATTTTCTCCCCTTAATCTCCATATTACTGAGTTTAAAAGAAAAATGGACTATGCTGTTATATCTTGATTTCATTTTATTATTATTATTATTTGCCATGACTGGTTAACTAGAAAAATAAAGGATGTAATGAAGTCCCTCAATTTATGGTGACATATCTTATCAAGACAGCAGAGGGTGCTGTTCTATTAAGTTATTACACTATTCACTAGGAAATCTGTTGCAAGATGTTTACTGGGTATGTAGTAAAAAATATATTTTAATGAAATTGTTATCTTTATGGTTTTCTTCAATTTGTTGGTTTTCCAAGGAGGTTATTTCTTGAATTTAAGTATCATTAGTAGTATTTCTGTGACTCAATCATCCTTGAAAACTTAATGAAACCTACAGACCTTCCAAGAAAAACTATCTCTTCACATATACATAGAAAATTGATAAAGAATTTAAGAAGAAATTTTAAAAAGTCAATTGAAATCTTTTCAAAATATGCCAAATAATTTTTTCAAAACCAGTTTTAAAAGATTTTCTTATGGAAAATGTGAAACACAAAAAGTAGAGAAAATACCGTGATGAGCTCAGCAACCCTGTCACTTCTCTACGACTGTCTCTCCCCTAAACTCCAGCACACACTAGATAATATCGAACCCAGTTCTAATCAGCATACGAATCCTTCCATAAATTATATATGTATCTCAAAAAGATAAGAACGTTTTAAAAACCATAACCAAACAGTATCGTTATCATAACTTAAAAATGAACAATAATTTCTTAATAGTGTCAAATATCAAGTTATCACTTTCTCTTAATATTTCACATTGATTAGTTCTATGAATCTAGAAAAAGGTGTACACATAGCATTTGGTGTTATGTCTCTGGAGTCATTTTTAATTTATAGAACACTTCTCTTTCTTTTTCTTGTCATTTTTTTTTTAAAGAACTTACGTTTACTTTGTTGAGCTTTGCTACTCAAAGTGTGGTCCATGGACTGGCAACATTGGCAACTACTGAGAGTTTGTTATAAATAATTTCAAGCATCACCCACACTAATGAATCAGAATCTATATTAGATCTTTAGACAATTTATATTCGTTTAAAGTTTGAGAAGCATTCTTATGGAGTTTCTTGCAGTCTGGATTTTTGCAGATTGTAACTCTGTGAAGTCATTTTGCGTGGTCTCCTGTGCCCAGCATTTCCTGTTAACTGTCATTAAGTCTAGTGGAGTGACATGATTCAAGTTTAAATTCTCGGCAGGACTACTTCCTAGGTGTTTTGTGTACTTCTACTGAGAGGAACACAGTGTCTAGTTTTATATCTTTTTATGATATTATCAGCCCTCATGACTATTTCCTTTGCCTAGTAATTTCTTTATGTGTAGGGAAAATGATGATATGTTAATTCTATCATCCTTTCTTCTTTTATTAACTGAGATAATTTTATAAAGAGAAAAATTTTCCTCCTCTACTATTGTATTACATTTGAGCTAAAATTCACACAGACAATATAAGTTAAATGTTTGCCCTCTTCCCCTTTTTTTTAACCAGGTTTGAGTTGGTCCTGAAGCATGTTCCAAAGGGGCTCAAAAGAGTTTATTTGCTTGTTTGTTTTTTGAAGTATAATTATGAACTCATGGGATTTGAAAAATGATATTTTATGGTTTTTAATTTACTGCAGTTGTTATTCTTATCAATCTGCAATTCGTCCCATTTTTTACTACTGGGATATACTTGATGCTAGTTCCTGATTCCTTATGACATAACCCTGACCCAATAGTCCTTGATAGCTTTCTGTTATCACAAAGTATTCCTGGTTTGTCTTGTACATTTCCTGTCCCAGTCCTGGAATCAACCATTTTTCCAAGGGCCCCCACCTTCATTTAGTGGGAAATGGTATTTAGTATTCATTGCCACTGAATGATTATTCAGTCATTGTTCCTAGGATGTTTTGGGGAACAGAACTAGGAAATGAATATTTATAAAAATACATATCATGAGTTTATACCAATAATTTCAAATTCAAATTTATAAATACAGAATTTTGGTTTACTTCTCTGATTTTATAGTTATATCTTTTTTATTATAAAATTTTAATTTCTAAAATAAATGTCACTTAGGTTTATCTTACTATACTTAAAAAATAGTTTCAGCATACTAATACAAAATTATTATTATTACTAGTAGTAGTAGTAATAATTAGTAATTTTTAGTAATAATTGTATAACTATGAAAGCAGTTTTAGGTTTTCGTTTGTTTGTTTTGCAGTTATTTCAGTCTTAAAATATATCCCACTAAGAATGTAGACTCAAATTACTGTGCTTCAAAGTAACCTGAAATAATTCCTGTCTATGTGGTTAAGCCACCAACTCAATACAAATTGCATTTATTTATTTCATTTTGCTTTTCATTTTCAGGAATGTTTTTTTTATTTTCATTTTGATTTAATTTTGTTTTATAATTATGTATATCATTTTTATTGCTCCAAAGTCCAAGCTACAAAACAAGATATATTCTGAGAAATGCAGCTGTGGGAACTTACTTTTTAAAATTATACCTACGTTGATTTCACAACATAGAACAATAGTTAAATCAGGTCAGAAGTATACATGTTACAGACAAAACGCAGCCAAAACAGGAAATCTGAACTTTTTTCTTACTCCCTAAAATGAGATTCAGGGCAGCTAAACATTTTCTATAGCATGCTTTATCGATTTTAGAAAGTGCTTGTATGTGTAATTTATGCATGGTCCTCTGCTAGGTTATGAACAATCCTACCACATTCCAAGGGGTTTGGTTATGAAGGGAAGAGAGGCAAATGCATATATTTGATTTGAGGCAAATTATTTTCTATCTTTTTTATGTCTGAATAATTTTTACTTAAATAACTTATTTTATTTTTATTATTTTTTATGTTACTGCTCTTTCATTTTTGCTATTACCTGTTATATGTAGAAATGCTTGATTTTGTTTCATTTATCTTATTTATTTTTTCTTGTGATAAGAATACTTAACATGAAATCTACCCTCTTCATATATTTTTAAGTGCACAATACATTACTGTTAACTATTGGCACATTATTATACAGCATATCTCTAGAACTTATTCATCTAACAAAACCAAACTTTATATCTGTTGAATAGCAACTCTCTACTTCCCCTCTCCCACCAGCTCCTGGCAACCACTATTCTCCTCTTTGTTTCTATGAGTTTAATTATTTTATATACTTCATATATACAGAATTATGCAGTGTTTTTCCTTCTGTGACTGGCTTATTTCACTTAGCATAAGGTCCTCCAAGTCCATTGTATTGTTGCATATGACAAAATTGTTTTTTTTTTTAAGGTGAATCATACTGCATTGTATGTAAATACCACATTTTCTTTAACCATTCATCCATCAATGACCATTTAGGTTGTTTCCGTAACTTGGCTGTTGTAAATAGTGCTGCTATGAACATGGGAGTACATATATATCTTCAAGATCCTGATTTCAATTCTTTTGAATATATACTCAGAAGTGAAATGGCTGAATCATATGGTACTTCTATTTTTACTTTTTGGAGAAATCTCCACACTGTTTTCTATAGCGGTTGCACCATTTTTCTCCACATCCTTGCCAACAGTTGTTTTAAATATGTGTGTATTTAAATTAAATATATACATACATATATATATATATATATATACACTTCTATAGTAGCCATAACAGGTGTGAGGTGATATCTCATTGTGTGCTTTGATTTGCATTTGCTTTATGATTAGTGATATTGAGAATTTTTATTTATACTTGATGGTTATTTGTATGTCTTCTTTGCAGAAATGTCTATTCACTTCCTTTTTCCAGTTTTTAATTGGGTTTTTTTTTGTTTAATCTTGCTATTGAGTTGCAATGATTTCTTGGATATGATACCAAAAGAACAAGCAACCAAAGTGCAAATAGATCAATGGGACTACATCAAAATAACAATAGAAAAAAAAACTGTTTGTTTCTGCATAGCCAAGAAAACAATCAGCAGAGTGAAAAGCAAACTGCCAAGCAGTGAAAAATATTTGCAAAGCATGTATTAATGTCTGGTAAGGGGTTAATATTCAAAATATATAAGGAGCTCCCACAATTCAATAGCAAAAATAACCCAAAATAACCCAATTTAAAAACAAGCAAAAGACTTGCTCATCCTGGAAATATGAATAATCACATTTCTAGTTATTACTTTTCACTCCATTAAAATGAGAAAGTTAAATTGGATGATCTTTCAAATTCTTTGCAGAATTAAAATTCCCTTCTACTTCATATGTGGCAGGTAGTTTCCCAAACGGCCACCATCAGTTCCTTCCTTTTCTGTACGTGCACATTGCTCCTCACATTGAGATGAATTCCAGTGTCCCTCTCTTTGGATCTGGGCTGAATTTGTTATTAATAACTTGCATGGCTGATAGAATATGGCAAAAGTAATTTCTGGGACTCTCAAGTTTCGCTCATAAGAAATCTCGCCTATGTCTCTTAGAACACTAACTCTAGAGGAAGTCATTCTTCATGTAAAAAGACCAGTTATCCTGAGGAAGCCCAAGCAGGCTACATAGGGCACCCACACTGAAAAACAAAAAGCCCAGCCAGCCCTCATCTGTTCCTGCCACATCAGCTAAGTTACCAGATATGTGAGTAAAAAGGCCTTTCTGTCTATCAAACATAGTCAAGTCTTCCGATGACTCCAGCCCAGCTGCCATCGGATTGCACACACATGAGAGACCCCAACAAACAATGTCTATCTGATCTAGGTCAACCACGGAAACATAAGAAATAACAATAAACTGTTTCTTTAAGCACCAACATTTGAGGTAGAATTTGTACAACAGCTGACAACCAAAATAGCATATGATAATTGCTGTCAGAAAAAGTAACCAAAATACGGAAAAGAAGACAAGGCTAATTTTGATTGTGAGGAATGGGGACTATTTTTTTTTGGCAGAGAAAGCTTTTGAGTTAGATCTTGAAGACTAAGAAAACACATTGAGGGAAAATATGGGGACAGGAATATATACGGAATATTCAGGGAAAGCTTATGATCAAGAGTGTTTTAATATATAATTTAGAAATAAAACTCATGAATATTTCATATAGTTCCATTTAAAAAGAACAGATCACTAAAATAAAAAAAATTCAATAAAAGTAAAACATAGTCCAATTGCATATGCTTATCCTTAAAGTGGGGATCTGACATTTACCAAGAACAGCATTTGGAGTATCGAGTGGAGAGAATTTTCCACATAACTTTTACATAGTTTATTCATTCATAATTTTCTCTTGTTCTTCCTCTATGTGAATCAGAAGCAGTCTTTAACACAGGTCTGGAGTGCTGGCGTTCTAGTTTTACATGCTTTAGAAACCAGATAAGCAGATATTAAGTTGATATTGGGGATAAATTGATGAGTCTGATAGGTTACAAGAAAGACCATCCTGTCTCTGCCTATACTAAGACATAAGAGAAAACTTTAGGCTAATCATTTTGTTTTGTTTTGTTTTAGCTTATCAATGTATCATGAACATTTTTCACATCACTAAATGTTGCTTTGAAGCATGATTAATATTGGCTGACTATTATCCCTGTGCCTTTATCATATTTGGCTATTCTCCCAGACGTGGACATTTAAACTATTAATTTTTCATTCTTTTAAATAATTTTTGATGACTATCCTTATAGTAAATTAGTTGTGCACATTCATGATTTTTCGCTCAAGATATTAATAGGTTATCTTTACTGTACCTTTTAATCCTGAGTACCTATGGCAGAAATAGAAGACATAGAATGTTAAAATTGGCCATAGTTGAAGATGGATAATAACTTAATACACATAATACTCTGATTTTCCCCGTAACCATTATTTCTCTCCAACCTAATTTCAGACACAAGTACTACAAATCTTAGAATAAGGAACAAATTTGAAAGAGCTTCCTTTTTTAAGTTCTACATTAAAGATGTCTGTAATCTGGAGTCAAATGTAATAATAACCCTAGGTGAGTTTTAGGCAGCTTAGGCAGATTATTCTAAAACCTTATTCTGTAATAGAATCACCTGTGTACTTGTTTAAAATCCAAATTCTTGAGTCCCAACTGCTGTGATGTTCTGTATCCTTTGAGAACTATTGGCCTAGTATCTAACTATAATAGAGATCTGCTATATGTAGACCAAAATGTTTAAGTAAACTGTCCTCAATGATTATGGGCCACACACTATCCTTGGAATTTTCAAAGTTGATGCTGAGGATTATAGATTTATTACCTTGTGTTTTATCTCCAGCTCCCTAGCATAGATTACTTATATTTTTTCTTCTTTTCTTTCTTTTTGTATATTCTATTTAGTAATTTGCTAAGAGAAATTGCCCTCAAAAATCTTGAACCTTATATGTAAAACAAACATAAGAAGACTCTGCAAGGTAGAAAGAAAAAGATCAACTAGCTAGGAAACTTAGCACCTGAGCAACAACGCAACTCTCAGTTTCTTGCATTCATATAGCTCATGTCTTCCAGACTGGGCTCTGGGGAAGATGGCAATGTAAAAAAGACAAAAAAATAAAAATAAAAAAATAAAAAAGCCCAAAGAAAACCTGGATATCCTTAGCCAAAGGTCTAAGACAAGTGCAACCTAGCAAGGCAGAAAATTTTAGACAATAGCTGCTCTACTTCAGACAAACACTGTAAAGAAAAACAGAGGCTCCACTCCCAACCCCAAGTGGCCAACGCTAAGCGGGAATCTAGACTTTACCGTCTGCAGGCTGCAATGAGATTCTTCAACCTTCCTGCCAGGGTGGTGTCAGAGAAGATCCAGTTGAGATCCAGGGATCCAGGACTTTTATTCCCACAGGGCAATAACAAGCCCACATACCCAAGGAGGCCAAATGGGGAACTTGGACTCCTATCTTTCTGTAAAAAATTGCCTCTCGCTCCCCACCAATGTGGTGTCACGGGAGGTCTAATGGAGAGTCAGAACTTTCACCATACTCAGCAGGAATAAGCCCATCTTCCCCCACGGTGTCAGTGGAAAACCTGTGGGGAGCAGTAGTGAGGCATCGCTCACCCTCCTAGCAGGGTGGTGTCAGCAGAGGCTTCCTGGGAAGCCAGAAATTCTACCTCCATCTTGTAGTAACCAAGATACTCCCCTGCAGGTACAAGTGGAGGCCGAATGGGGAATTTGGACTTCCATCTCATCTGGCAGTAAAGGGTGATGTCTACCTTTCTCTTGCCAGCATGGTGTCAGAGGAGGCCTGCTAAAACAGAACATTGAAAGAAGACCCGGAGTCTCATAACACCTGAAATGTCCAGGTCTCAACAGAAAAATCACTCTTTACACCAAGAAACAAGACAATTTAAGCAAGAATGAGAGAACCAATAGATGTGACATCAAGATGGTACAGATTTTAGAATTCTCTAAGAGTGATTTTAAAGCAGTCATAATAAAAATGTTTCAATGAGCAATATAAACATGCTTAAAACACATTTTTAGCTGGGAGCGGTGGCTCACACCTGTAATCCTAGTACTCTGGCAGGCCGAAGCGGGAGGATTGGTTGAGCTCAGGAGTTCGAGACCAGCCTGAGCAAGAGTGAGATCCCATCTCTACTAAAAAAATCGAAAGAAATTATCTGAGCAACTAAAAATATATAGAAAAAATTAGCCAAGCATGGTGGCACATGCCTGTAGTCCCAGCTACGCGGGAGGCTGAGGCAGTAGGATCGCTTGAGCCCAGGAGTTTGAGGTTGCTGTGAGCTAGACTGAGAGCACGGCACTCACTCTAGCCCGGGCAACACAGTGAGACTCTGTCTCAAAAAAAAAAAAAAAAATTAACCCTATATTTATTGAATCAGGAATGGAAGGATAAATTTGTTCAGGTAAAATAGATAATTTCCTATGTCACATACACTTGATGCTACCGCTCTTTCTAAAGAAAGTATGACACACACAGGCTTCCTCTGTGTTCTATGCTTTCTCTAAGGAGTAACATGGCCTCTGTGATGAATGGCAACAGAGACGTAATCCTATTCACTAACTCAAATAGCCCTAAGGGATCTGATCTTTTATACCATCCTGTCATCAGCTCAGGCTTCCTCCAGCTAAGTTTTAACAAACTGAAAATCCTTCAAATCACCATTAAATGATTAAAAGCATCTTAATTCGTATTATGAATGATAAAGCATTACTCTAGCAATAGCAGATACTGATTGCCACCATGAAATACAACATTTTGGCACAGTAAAAGAATTCCTAAAGCAATATGCCTTTTATGTATTTTATAGGGAATATTAAAGGTTAAGCCTTCTCACTGATGTATTTCTCTTAGCAGGTGAAAAAATACACACATGCAAACAACTACATACTCCAACCCAATTTTCCCCTTCATGCCTAGAAAGGCACTGATAATGTATCCTTTGAAGTTCAGGGGGGGAAACCTCCCTT
>CAUYSK010102389.1:0-12876 GCA_963575035.1 Avahi laniger
CGGGGGATGGACACGCTCGAAGCTCTGACTTGGGGGGAAAGGAGGGGAAGGGCAGCATAGTTAACCTAAACACTGTACCCCCATAATATGCTGAAATTAAAAAAAAGAATGTTATTTTTAAAGTTGTATAACATAAAAAAATTGGATGTAGGAAATTTTTAAACTTTTTTTTAGAATTTTGAAGAGATAAATGGCATTGGAAATAAAGAATGAAATTAATGCCACAACACTGTTGGGGAGAAACAAACCTTGCATGTAGACTATGATCCCAGTATTGTAAATATATGTATTTACTTATATAAATAGTCAGAAAATAAAACTGAAGAAATACACCTAAAAATGTTAACTGTAATTCTTTCTAGGTAGTAGGATTATAGACAAATTTTTATCCTTATTCTTGTATTTAACAAATTTCCATAATAAATACATTGTATTTGTAATAAGGGAAAAATATAAATCAGTAATTAAATTACAATTATCATTCTCTTCAGTCCCATAACCAATATTTTCCAAGATCTGCTGCTATAGAAAGCAAGGGACTCATCGATCTAGACGTTTGACTCAGACTCAGCTCAGCCCCCACCGCCAGAGGCCTCTGCTCCGTCCGCCTGGGTCTTCTTCCTAACTCCTCTACCAGCTTCAATTCACTACCGTTCTTTCTTTTAACCAACTTTATTGCGGTAAAATGTATATAAAATACACATAATTTCAATGAGCAGATGGCTGAATTTTGACAAATGTATAAACTCCCGTATTCACAGCAAGACAGACAACGCTTCCTTCACCACAGAAAGTTCCTGTGCCTGCAGTCAGTTTCCCCACCCTCCAACCAGGCCACATACGACATCGTAGATTAATTTTGCCTGTTCTAGAACTTTACATAAATGCAATAATCCTCTGATCTCGGCTTTTAATTTGGCTTTTTCACTCAGTGTGTAATGTTTTTTATACTCATCCATGCTGTTGCATTTATCAGTAGTTTGTGGAAGAGTATTCAATTTTCTGAATACCCAACAATATATCCATTCACCTGTAAATGAACATTTAAGTCACTGACAATTTTTGGCAATGATGAATAAAGCCTCTGTAAACTTTCAAGTGAAAGTTTTCTGTAAGTAAATGTTTTTACTTTTCTTGGTTAAATATCTAGAAGCTGATGTAGGTTACATGGTAAGTGGATGCTTAACTTTGTAAGAAACTAACAGCTTTCCTAAGTGGTTAAATCATTTTACAATCTCACCAACAATTGAGAAGTGTTCCATATCCTCACCATTATTGAGTGTTTCAATTTTTAAAACTGAAGCCATTCACACAGGTATGGATTTAATTTGCATTTTCCTGATTATTAATAATGCTGAGCATCTCTTCTTATGCTTATTAAAGACTCAGATCTTTTCTTTAAGTTTTAAACATTTATATTTGTGTATGAAGCACACACATACATGTACACATTCTGGATACAAGTTCTTTGCTAGACACATGAAAGGCAACTATTTTCTTAAATTCTGGGGCTTGTTTTTTCATTTCCAGAATAGCTTTTGAACAGGAGATGGTTTTTATTTTGCAGAAGATCAAATTATTATTAATATTTTTGATTAGTTTTTTTGCATCCTATATAAAAAATTATTGTCCTCCACTTGTTCATGAAGGTTTTCTTCTCTGTTTTTTACTAAAATAGAGTTGCAGCTTTCATGGTTAAGTCTATAATCCATTTTGAATTAACATTACACATGCGTTGACATTTATTTTTTTTCACACAGGTGCACAGGTGTCCAGATATTCTAGTCCAATTGTACACTATCTTTTCACCATTGAATTATGCTAGCAGGCTTTACTGAAATCAATTGACCATATATATCTGGGTTTATTTCCAGACTGTTTATTCTGCTTTATTGATCTATATCATTTTCTGCTGAAACCACACTGTCTTCATTTCCTAATCTTTATAGTAAGTTTTGAAATAAGATAGTATAAGTCCACTCAATTTGTTGTTCTTTTTCAAAACTGGTTTGATTCTTCTAGATCTTTTGCATTTCCAAATAAATACTGAAATCAGCTTGTCAATTTCTATTTTTAAAAAAGGCCCATAGAGATTTCCATTGGGATCATACTGAATCCATAAGTTAATTTGGAGAAAACGGACATATTAATAATATTTAGTTTTCCAATGAATGAACCTTATTTAGATGTTTAATTTCTCTCAACAGTGCTGTGTACTTTTCATTTTAGGGGTTTTTCCATGTAGCTTGTTAAAATCATTCTTAAGTATATATCATGGTTTTGGAAGTTCCTGTAAATTTTTTCCAATTGTTTATTTTAAATATATATAAATACAACTGATTGACTTTATATTCTGTGGTCTTGCAAATCCAGTTATAAATTCTGGCCAATATTTTGCTAGATTTCTTAGAAATTTCTTTGTACTGAGTCATATCACCTGTGAAAAGAGAGAGTTTTTCTTCTTTCTTCCTAATATTCATCTCTTCTGGGTCTTTTTTCTACCTTATTGTATTGGCTATGATTTTTAGTAAAATATTGAATAAAAGTGGTAAGAGGGGACATCTTTGCCTTGCTGTCAGTGTTAAGGAAAAAACATTCAGTGTTCACCCTTAAGTACAATGTGAGTTGTAGATTTTTTTAATAGATATCCTTGCAGAGATTAAGATAGTACCCTTAAGAATTTAATAAGTATTAATATTGTTGGTTGAGAGAGTTTTTCTTTCTCCGAATAATTAGAAATATTGTTTCACTGTATTTTGAACTCATTTTTTTTTATGTGAAGACAGCCATTGACCTGAACATTGTTCCCTGTGTAATGTATTTCTTTTCTCTGGCTGATAGAAAATTTTTTCTTTATCTTCGGTTTTCAGTGATTTTCCTATGATGTGCCTAGGGCTCCATATGTTGTTGTCATGAAATATGAAGAATTTTCTACCACTATGTCCTCAAATAATTTTTTTTACCCATACTTATTCTCTTCTGAGACTCCAATTATAACTACATTAATCTGCCAAATCTACCCTCTAGGCTGTCTCAAGGATATTTTCTGTTGACTTCTTTTCCTTGACCATGGGTCACATTTTCATGGTTTTTGCTTCAGTGATTTTTATTATACTCTAGACATTGTGGATGAAATATTTTAGAGACTCAGGATTCAGCTATCTTCCTCTGAAGAGTATCCGTAAGGCAGATGAATTACTGGCTTATCACCCTGAACCTGGGTAAGTTTGAATTCATACTTTAGTGGGGAGGATGTATATAAAGCCCAAGATGATTTCCAAGCCCTTATAAATTGGTAGGACCCAACTTCCAAACTCCGTTTCCCCTAGAGATCCTGCTAGAGCTTGGTTTCGAGCTTTGTTAGGGCAGGTCGAGAGTAGGCATTTCTCTGAGTTATGGTTCTTACATGAAGGCACAGCTTTTCTGTTTTATTTCCTAAATAAATGCTAGGAGTGATGACAAGATATCAAAAGATTACTCCACTCCAGTCACTTGAGTTTGCTAAATTCCTAATATCCTTTTAAAATTTGAACTCCATAGCAGCAACACTCCAGCACATTTGGGACAGTTTCTCTCTGTGTACATTCAGGACAGCCCTTGCCAAGTTCTCACAGATGATCTGCACGTGTACTTCTCGGCGCCGTTCCACGCACGGGCCTTTCATCTCCGGTGCCCTCGGCAGGACCACTCACTCTCACTGGATTCCAGCTCTGCGCCAGGCAAGAAACATTCTCCAGGCAAAAAGCTGGGTTCACTGTGAGGCTTGCCTAATAAATTTTCCTTCTTTCAGGATCATAGACTTACACTGCTCATTCTCCAATGACTAAAAGCAGTTGCCTCAAATTTTCCAATTTTATAATTATTTATTGAAGAAGTCCAGTATCAGTTACAACCACATAGCTCAAAGCAGAAATCTAGCTGTGCTCTTGCACAGAGATTTTTTTCAACATTACGGAACATTTATAATTAGGGTTGTTTTATACTATTCTTCAACAAAAATCTATCGTGAATTTAACAAATTAATTTTAGAAAATCATGTTTAAGTGTGTTACTGTGCTTTCTGTGATGTGAAATGCTAATACTTTTGATGACTAAAATTAAATTGCTAGTGTGCAATGAATTATCATTCATTTTAACACCTCTAAGCAAGACAAATTCATAGATAATTACTAACATAGAATACACATATGAAGTATACTGTCGCTCACTGTTCACCTTCTTATATTTTCATATTACACTTAATGCTGTACTGCAAATGCCTGCGAGCAGCACATTCCCAATGCAACTTGTAGTTAATTAGCTAGAGACTTAAGCGAAACTGTTTTCTCAGAGGGAACCAGAAAGTTTGTCAATTGTGGAATTTAACGTATTAGGTTACTTTATAACGTGATGACTGAAAAATATACAGTATAGGTTGATAATTTTGAAGTTCCACTGAAATTTACCATAGTTTTAACTTATCATCATCAATAGCTATGCCTTTGACTTCAAAAATTTAAGGTAGATTTTTATTTTAAATTAACTAGCCAAATATTTTTTCAATATGCCATCCAATGACTGTTCAGAAATCAGTTATTATGAATTGAGGGAGATGATAAACATTATTGTACCAAACATTTTTGGAACACAAAATCTGGAACAAAGGCACTGTATCAAGGGATTAACAGGATTAACAGCATAGCCATTGAATCAGGAATGCCATTTAATTGGCTTTGGAAAACGTACCTTGTTATAAGTATAGCTGCATCCACTGAAGTCATCTCTTCCCCCCAGCTTGTTGACATCTCTAAATGTATATCATTCTTTTTGCCAAATTCTTCATGTTGCCACTTACAAAAACTCTCTAGCATTTTCTCTCCATGGTGCCCAATATAGAGATCTGCCTGAAAACAAAGATATTTCATTTCAAGGCAAATTACATTTAGGTATAAAAAAACTAAGAACTAAGGGCACTTCTTGAATTACTAAAGCAGACTGCTGACCATAACATTAATTAGAACCTGGAAGACATTCAGGATTAATTTAGCCTGAGCTAAAAATCTTATAACTTTGCGAAGGTGCAATAATTATAGAATCTGTATAATGTTATTCTGAAAAAGGAAAGAGGTGCAGTGGAACATTAAGAATGTGGAACTTTTAGGCATAACTCATCACTTCTACAAAAGTTTTCTAAAGTGCCTGTTAAGCAGCATGTCAAAATGATGCCATAAAACATTCTTCATTTAAAATGAATTACAGATAAGAAAAAGTTTTAAGAGCAGACATTTAAATAAGAGAATAAAATGTCATTTAAATGACGTTTTTAAATTACATTTTGGAAAGTTAAGGTTTATTTTCAGGATCCTTGGAAACTAAGAACATGCCATTTTTCAAATAAAATTGAGGTATTAACCAAAATGAAAGGCCAATTTTATGTGTACTTTAAGTGTCTCAGTGAATATTTCTGGGCTTTTAAGTCAATAAAAGTACATTCTTAATATTCCCTTTATTTAAAAATTTCTGAAGACAATTTTTCACCCACTTAATTGAATAAAAAACTCAAGACTTTCTTACTGGAGTTTCATGGAGGAGAATAAGCTTTATCACACGAAGATTGACCTGCACACCAAGACTCTTGTGTTGGAAAAGGTTAAAAACCTAAAAACAAATAAAAATAAAAATCCTAAAATGAAACTGAAAAACATCTTAATTTTTCTTAAGGCCCAGACATGGGAAAAGTCTCAATTTAGTTGAGAAATCTTATTAAAAAAAAAGCGGGGGGCGGGGGGGGAGCAAGGAGGTGATTTTTTAATGTGGTACCTTGATTTTTTTTTAAGAAAACTTAGTGTTTATTTAATTTATATTTGAAAATGTGTAACTGGCATACCAAAATTGCACTGCCAGAGATATTATTAACGCTACCGAGAAGAGACTAAAGTCGCGGGGCTGCGCTGGTCCACCCTGTGCAGAATGCCAGCAGAGTGCACTGGAGGTGCCGAATGTGGACAGAAACACCTGAAGTGTGAAAAAATTCTGTCCATTGGAAAGACATCCGAATGACAGCAAAAACAGGAAAACTGGGAATCTATTTGTCCTCACATCAGTGGTTCTTGCCATGTCTTAAATGGTAACTCGAATTATAAATAGACATTTGCTCTTGGCTTTTATTTCTGTTTATTCTCTTTTAAGAACCACTCTTCATTCCAACCTTCTGATTTTTCCTTGAAGGAGGTTTACCCATCAGAGCATACAATTAAGTCAAAGGATTAAATTGGTAGTAAGCATCCCTAAGATGTTAGATATAAACTAGATTTCCGCAGTCCAGAAATCTTCAACCAAAGTTAGCCGCCTGCGATTCAGCTGGTTAAACTCTTAGCTATTAGCTATTAGCCTTTATTCATCACCTACAATCATATCTGACATCCAATCTTAAATACCTGTGTAAGAGCTCAGTGTATTCGCAACAATCATTTTTATACCACCTCATATTAATCTACAGTCCTTTCAGTGGGGCCATGCATATAAGCAAATACAACATTTCTGCTAATTTCAATAAGCGGCCTTTTTAAAAAAGAGAAGGACAAGAAGAGCACAAAGAAAAGAGAGAACTGAATAACAGAGAAAGAGTTTTGCCACATCAAAATTAACAATGAAGGTGTTTTAATTACTGGAAGATGTAAATCATTATTTTGAAATGGCTTTTGAGATGGATCAATTTGGTATACCTATTTTTTTAACTGATGTCAATAAAAGAAAGGAATAGTAACAGATTAATTTTTAAAGAATTTCATTATAAATACTCACACATTTCTTCCTTAGAGTTTTCTTGAAAAAATTCCAAGTGCACTTTAAAGTTTGCCTACCATATTCAAGATGGTTAGAATGAATCTCCTGGCTGCATCTGCTCCATGATAAGAAACCATTGCTGGGTCTGCAACCACTACCGTCTCTATGTTATATTCTTGAGGCAATTTGTATGAATATCGCTTCCCTCGTCCACTTTCTGGTACTTTTTTAGACCTAGATCTTCCTTTATCTGCAACAGAGAATTGAATTGTTAAATGCACCTCTGTATCAGCAAAGTGAATAATATCCAACATTTGTAATGGTAAGCAAAATCAAATAATTTCCCTGCACTCATGGAATCTCAAAGGGAATTTGGCTTTGGAGTGTGACTTTAGAATCAGAGACACTGGACTTCTGCCACTGATTTAGTTCTGCCATTTTAGGAAACTGTCATTATCCAGTCAGCCTCAGGTTCCTTATCTGTAAAATGGATAATAATACCCATCTACCTTCTAGAATTGTTGATGACTTATAATTAGATCACATTAGTAAAATTTCTAGTACAGAGCTCCATATAAACAAAATAACTCAATAAATAAAAGACACTATTACTTTCTTTCTGACGCCAATAACAAAATGAAGGTCTACTTGCAAGAAGTGGCTTAATGACTCCCCCCCACATCCTAATTTCAGGCAGGTGTCCCTGATTATTAAATTATTATACATGGATTACAAAGGATTTGGCTTCACCTTCCATCGGGAGCTTCTAGAAGTCATTACCTTGGAGAAATATAGTTTCCTCAAACAGAGGCAATTAAAAGTAGTAACCACAAACTACAAATATTTATAAAAGTTCGACTACATAAAATTTAAGAACTTCTGTTTATCAAAACATGTCACTATGAGAATGAAAAGCATGCCAGGAAGTGGGAGATGATATTTGCAATACTTTTTTCAGAATAGAGAAATAACGAGCTACTCTAAATCAACGATGGATAGCCTAACTGAATAATGGGGAAGGACTGGAACAGCCATTTCTCACAATAGAATATTTAAATGGTAATTATCAGACGAAAAGGTGCTCACTCTCACTAGTTTTCGGGGAAATACCAATTAAAACCACAATAAATTACATAAATTTAGATTCCCAGAATGGCTAAAATTAAAAACACCGACTTTATCAAGTGCTGACAAGAATGTGGGGAAAGCTGGAAGTCCCACACACAAACATGCAGGGAGTTTACATGGAAATGAGCATTTTGAAAAACTGTTTGGCAGTGTCTACTGAAGTTGAACATTTGCATATCCAACAAACCACATGTACAAATTATTCAGAGTAGCACTATTTTCAATATTTCAAATGATCATTAATATTAATAGTATATGGATAAAGAAATTTTGGCCTAGTCACATAAAGAAATACTGTATAGTAATGAAAAGAAACCAGCTGCTACAACACACAAAAAATATTAGTATGAATGAACCTCACAAACAATGCTGAGCAAAAGAAGCCAATTACAAAATATTGGGTAGTGTGATTCCCTTCATAGACATGTCGAAAACTGGGAAAAAATAGTGTTAGAAATCAAGATAGTGAGTATCTTGGGGTAGAAGAAGCTAGTGCCCAGGAGTGGGCACATGGGCTACCTGGGTGCTGATATTTTCTATATTCTGATCTGGGTGAAAGCTCGTGGTTATGTTCACGATGGGAAAATTCAGCAGTTGGATATATAATTTGTGCAATTTCCTGTATGCAGGTGGTGATTCAATAATGAATTTATGATTTTTAACAGCTTTATTGAGGTACAACTTACATGCCACAATATGCAGCCATTTGAGTGTACCATTCAAGCAGTTTCAATAAACTCCTACAGTTGGGCAGCCATCTCCACAGTCCATTGTGAAATTAGCTGTCACTTGTTCCTCTCCTTGCCATTTACCAAAATTCTCTTGATGTCTCTAAACTGTTATCATCTCTTTTCCCAAACTTGTTCTTGTTGGCTGATAGGTTCTATATTTCTTTAACTTTAATTTCAGTGGAGTTCCTGGAAGTGTGAAGAGAAACACACTTGTTCAATTAGTCATATTTCCCTGGATGTCTCTAACATTGTTTTGAATTCAAGCATATGTATTTTCATAATTATAGTTCATCTTCTTTGTTACTAATAAACTACTTAACTTGAATCTTGTTCCAGGTGCCTTGGCTTTAGCTTCCTTACTCCTATTCTATTCTATTCTATTCTATTCTATTCTATTCTATTCTACAAACCACCTATTCTACTTTTCTTTGCCCCCTAACATCTTTTCCTGGCTACAGAATTAATTTACATCTTGTATTCTTTTTTTTTTTTTTTTTGAGACAGAGTCTCACTGTGTTGCCCAGGCTAGAGTGCCGTGGCGTCAGCCTAGCTCACAGCAACCTCAAACTTCTGGGCTCAAGCGATCCTCCTGCCTCAGCCTCCCGAGTATAGCTGGGACTACAGGCATGCGCCACCATGCCCGGCTAATTTTCTCTATATATTTTTAGTTGTCCAGCTAATTTCTTTGTATTTTTAGTAGAGACGAGGTCTCGCTCTTGCTCAGGCTTGTCTCGAACTCCTGAGCTCAAACAATTCTCCCGCCTCGATCTCCCAGAAAGCTAGGATTACAGGCATGAGCCACTGTGCCCGGCCTATATCTTGTATTCTTGACCTATTATTTTGACTTCTAGGCCCAACTGAGTCAGTTCTGAGATATAACATGACCAGGATCTCACCTTCATTGCTGGAGACTTCCCTAGTCTAGACTATCCCCAGAGTTACTTTTCCTCATTTTTTCGAACAATGACACAGATTTAAAAATTATTTAATGAACCAAGTCTTACCCAAATATCACGTAGAGTCAGTTAACTAACATGTTATAAAAATAAATGCAAACATTACTTATTTATGAAACAAGGCAATGAAAGATGACAAAAACAACAGTAGCTATCTGAAACACAATTACTATAGTAAAAAGTAAATTTTATGGATCCAGATTTAGCATCAGCACTTAATATCAAAGACCTAAATGAAGGACAAAATAAGAAATTGGTTTTATGAGTATCTTGAAGTCTGAGATACTTAGAAATTAATTTTGTAGTTTTTAAAATTGTGATATCACTTCTACCTAAAGTCACACATTAGTATGTTATGATATAAACTTATGGTAAATATTTAGTAGGGAACATCCCCATAAGTATCAGAAGAGACTCCTCTTGGCAGGATCAACATCTAATAAACTAATCATGAGATATACATATCTCATTATACATACATATGTGTGTATATATATGTTTGTGTGTGTGTGTGTGTGTGTGTGTGTGTGTGTGTGTGTGCGCGCGCGCGCTTCTGGCACCACCTTTCCTAGATGGATATGTCACTGGCATTGAAAAGAAATGAGAAACTGCATACTATCCAGCATACGCTCACCAAATGTGCCAAGTGATAGCTTCTTGCCGGTGTCAATTTCTACCAAGCAAATGAAAATAATACGGATGCATCCAATAACCAAAAAGTGGCACCTCCTTCTACTTGGACACTTTTCCACATTTTCTCTTACTTAGTTATCACCTTCCCATTCTCAGGTTGTTGGTTAGATGCTGTAGCAGAGACTATTAATTGTCCATCAATATCCATTCTCCCTTTCTTTCCTTTAGTAATAGATAGAAAACCCTTCTCCACACCCACCCCCACTGTTGTTTTAGCTAAGTGCATGGCCACCCAGCACCTGCTGTTCTCAACCTGCCATTCAGCTTGGTATAACTATGTGACTAAGCACTGAAGAATGGAATTTGAAAGAACTGGTATGTATAGCTTCTTGGTCACTCTTTATGAGAAAATTGTTTTCCTGAATCCCATAGCCTGGACTCCAGACAAAGCATGGCAAGCTAAGGTGGACACTGCAGAGATAAAACTTTTGGAGGATGTCAAACAATAAGATTGAAGAAATGCAGGTCACTGGAGATGTCATGGGTCAGACTGACTAATCTGCCCTGGTCTACCTGCACACATCTGAACCATAACATGTTGGAGAAATAATCGTCTACCTTATTTGGACCATTGTGTTTTGAGGTTTCTGTTGCAGCAGTTTAGCCTACACCATAACTAACACAGGTGGCTCTTATCGCCCTTCAGGGTCAGGTGCCTTCTGTGAATTCCTTAATATAATCCACTCATGTCATGCTTCTAGCTACCTGCCTGGTTGTCTCCATCACCCTCAAAAATAAGCAGATCCACAAAAGCAAGGACAGAGGATAAGAGCCATCAATGTGTACTGAGAGAATGATCCTCAGTCTACATGTGGACCTAAAAGTAATTTCATGTGTTCTAAATATTGTAGCCTGAATGTTGCCAGATGATTTGTTAACTAATTTTTCAGCGAATTCTATCTATGTTAAATCGAGAATTCAGGTTTGTCTTAAAACACAAGAGACTTTCAAGTAATATCTTATAGCTGTATAATTTTGAACCAACTCAGTGACAAACAAGTCAACCATCTGTCTCCCAAGAGCTCTCCCATCTCTTCCTTATCCCACTCATCTCTCCTTTGCTCGCTGAATTCCATCGGCACCGGCACCCTCACTGCGAAGGAACTTTAGGCGGGCTGTTCTCTTGGCCAAAAGACACCTATCCCAGATGTGTTCCTGACTTAGTCTATATGAAGAAGCCTTTCTAACCTCCGGCCATAAAAGGAACCCACCCTACCTCCTCTGGCATTTCTCATCTCCCTCTCTTGCTGAATTTCTCTCCAGAGACTATACTCAAGCAGGATAATAGCATCCAGTAAAGAGTCATTGAAATAATACTTTTGTCTTCTCTGCTTTAAAAGTGTTATAAATTACTGTAAATAATATACATCTAATGGCTCTCAGTTACTTTCTAGTCTTAAGAAAATAAATCCATTTCAACTACAAAAAGGAGGTGGCATAACTACTGCTAAAATAAAATGGTCAGACCCTCAAAAGGGATCAATAAAGAATAATCATTTTTCTGTAAATAACATGTATAAAGAACCTTTAGAATCATTTTGATGAAAGTTTAAACCAGATTCAAACTATGAAGCTATTTTTTAAACATAAATAAAATAAACTATTTTTTGAGAGAGGTGATATCATTATATCATTTTAAAAAATGTTTTTAATAAACTGCTAAGTATATTAGAAAGAATTTTCTGTTACAGAGTATCTTATTCTAATAAATTAACTGTAAATGCAATGCATGACCTGAATACCTCAAAATATGCACCAATAAAGTTAACACTTATAAACAGAATGATAGAGGAGTCAAGACAATATTTCTTTTTAAGTAAGCCTTCCACTACAGCTCCAATCAAATCTCAAGATTCGCCATCTAAGTAAATGTTTTAAAACCAAGTCTCTGTGGTCAAAATGCATAGACACAAATCTTGGGTCTGCCACTTGCTAGCTTTGTGACAAGGGAGCAAAAACTTAATTTCTCTACTTCTGTTGCTATTATAGATAGAAATTACACACGAATAGGGATATGTGTACATGTATATGCAATTTGTTCAGTGCAATGTCTAACTCGTATTAAATGTGAAATACATGGTAGCTACTATGATGACATTTTCAATATGGAAACTTGATGTGTTTTCAGATAGCTCCATGATTATTATATTTCTAAGTAGGCATATGCACAGTTACATGGGTCAAGATATACCTAGGCATATACTCTATTCTCTCAGTAAAATTTTAATTTTAACAAACTATTGCCTGTTGATTATCAAATAAAATTAACTAAAACCTAGAGCAAATAATCACTGCTCATATTAAAGTTACTGTCTGGCATTCAGAACACAAGAAAATTCCTAGGGCAACTATTTGTATTTAAGCAATCTAATGAGGCCACTCCCTACATCAAATTCTCCCACTCCGGGATGTTTTCCCTTATAAAATAGAGAACGGGAAGGAAGCGGAGGCAAGATGGAAGACGAGAAAAGCCACAGTCGGAGTGTCTCTGCAAAAAGACAAATTGTAGAAGAAAGTGAAAAAAAATAAGCGAGCAGAGAAACATAGAACGGGTGAGGGTCGGAAGGAAGGGTGCCTGAGACTACAGGAGACTCCACGGGAAG
>CAUYSK010102390.1:0-17449 GCA_963575035.1 Avahi laniger
TTTTACTAATAGCAGTATGAAATTGTTATAATATTATTTATGCAGGGAATTATTAATAGACATTTGTTCCTTATTTATGGAATTTCTCTATTCTCCTCTAAGAAGTTTTCCTGAGTAGGAGGATGATTAATGAGTAAAATAAATACAGTACAGCTAAGCAAGGAATTAAGATTTTATGTCTCTCAAGAAAGTACATTTAAAAAAAAGATATTGAGATACTTGGCATCTAATTGAAAATATTTTGAGAATCAGTATCAGGCCATTTTAAACTATTACTTGCTTGCCGACCCAATCCATGTTTACAAATTAGAGAATAATTCCTTGGGTTACCACAGCTGCTTCAAATCTTTGATCTTTTTCTTTCTTTCTTTCTTTCTTTTTTTTAATTTAGCAAGCAACATTAGGGCCTTGGAAAATGGGAGCTTTTTATCTCTTTCCTTTCTTCTGGGATATAAGGGCATCGGTCAGGAATATATGGGTCATTATCATAAAAGTTGGGCTTTTAAAATACACAGAAGTTTCTATGCACATACTGGTGTAATTTCTCAGCTCTGCATTGTGATATAATACACTGCAGTTTCACAATCATTCATGAGATACCTGTGAATTTTTGCGACTTTTAAAAGTACTGCAGTTTAATTTATCTTTTTTATTATATCAGAATAAATTACAATGCAGCTAATAATATTTCCAGTATTACTCAGTTGAATCTGAATTAGACTTCTTGGGTGGAGAAGATAGAAAATGATAGGGTTATATTTCTTTGTGAAGTTTTGTGTCAAATGTGAGTGCCCAGATTTGAGAACTACTGTATTACACTGTGTGCTTTGTGACAGCCTGGATAAACCCAGCCCCCAGTTCATGATAGATACATAGTATATATTTATTGAATGAACAAATTTAGCAATACTAGGTCATAAACCCATCTCATTGCCTGATACATTTTTCCCCCTGAAATCATACAGGAGTAAGTTTTTTAAGAATATGTATAGAGATAGTGCATTTACTTATAATACAGTCTGCCCACTGTACTTTTATTATTTCCCCTGCATTTTCATTCCTCAGTGAGGATCAAGTTTCCAAAACCTCTGAAAACACTGAAAACCGAAAAGAAGCAGATGAAATTTGCAACACTAAATCTTCTTCTCAAATATCTGCCCAGGCACCAGTAGCAAAAGCTCCCTATGGGAAAGGACCTTCATTTAATCAGGTTTGTTGGACTCAAGGACATTCTTGTCATTTTAGGTACACACTGTGGATGAATTAATCTTACAGTTAGAAGGGGGCTCAGAAAAGGGAACTGTGTATTTTTTTTAATAGCCCTGGATCTACATCATAATGTTGATAGTACATTAATAGGACTTATCAGTATAGTGACTGAAATTATCAAGTAAAAAAACTATCAAGAAAAAAGGTTTTACCTTCTTTTCCCTTTATGACATAGCTGAGTCATAGCAAAGTGGAAGAATGAACTTGTTTTCCAAAGTAAAAGGAACATTGCTGAAGTGTGTGCTTTATGGTTAACTGAATATTTTACAAATCCTAGTCAGTCTTTGTGCATGAAATGGCAAACTGTGTAGAGAAATCACACATAGTGAGAAAGGACATCTAAGCATTTTGAATCATTTAGAAGAACAATGTGAAAGAAGCAAAATATGTGGGCAACAGATACACTTAATCCACTTCTGAGATGGTAAACAGTAGCAAGAGCTGCATTATAAACTGGGAATAAAAAACCATTGTTTTCAAGAGAGTCCACTTAACTCTGTATTAAGGAATCGGAGTATAGTCAGCTTGTGTTTGTCGAATTCATACAAAACAAATGGAAGAACTTGTCCTTTCAGAGAGCTAAAAGGAGGTAGGTAACCATCTCTTTGAAAGGAAAAAAATGCCAGTAAGCATCAGTTACAATACAGTGTGCTAAGTGATGTGAGAGAGGGCACATAGTGAGTTCTTAGAGACTTAGTACTTGAGCTAATTTTAAAGAAGCAGGAATTAGCCAGTAAACAAAAGGAAGAGAGCTAGTCCAAGCAGTGGGAACATATACAGAGTATAGAAACATAAGAAAGTGTGGCACATCGAAGAAATACTAAGTAGTTCCTCCCACCCCAGCCTCTTGAGCAGCTGGGACTATAGATGTGCACCACCTCACCTGACTAATTTTTTTTTTTTTTAAGACAAGGTCTTGCTATATTGCCCAGGGTGGTCTCTAACTCCTGGCCTCAAGCAATCCCTCTGCATTGGCCTCCAATGTGTTTTAGGTGTTTCTTTTTTCTTTTTAAAGATAAATCTCATATTTTTAATTTACCATTAAGAAGAAATTCCAGGAAAAGAATTGCGCTTACATAAATAAAATTTAGTAATTAGAGGTACACCTCTCCCTAGCTAGGTTTCCTAGGTCAGAATTCCAGAATTGCTGTGCTAAAATTCTGCCGATTGCAAAGTGCATTGCAAATTCTGACCTTATCAAAATGGCAGAGTGATTCTATAGAAAGCAATTTTGCAGAGAGTGCTGTGTGTTTATTACGAGAAACGGACAAGGATGGTTTACTTTTAGCATTCTTGCAGTCTCGCTGAGAAAATCAGCACATTCGGAAATGCCTCCAGTAGGTATCTTATTCTGATCCGATTTTATCTTTTAACAATCCTTCCTTATGTAGGAACGTGGACCATCTTCACATCTGCCACCACCTCCGAAGTTGTTGGCGCAGCAGGTAAATTTTCACTAAATGTCGGTTTATGGTGTATGTGTTTTATTTGACTTTTTTTTTGATAGAAAGGGGCCAAATGTTTTTTATTTATAATTTCTGTGAACTAATTTATCAACTTTTTACCTTGTGGTTCTTGGATTTCTTACTCTTCTTTTCCATCTTCATTCTCAGCTGATAAGTGTGCTTCAAATTTCACTAAGGAAATAAGAAGCACTTGGGAGATAGCTGTTTCCTCGTTTCAGTGCCCATGTACTCTGAAGTTCCATACTTTTACTTGTTCCTGGATCCCATCCTCTGTCAGTCAGCAGAGTGTTATCTGCCATCTTTTAAGAAAAACAAACCGAAAAACTCCACAAAAACCCCTCACTTAACACACACTACCCCACCTTCCATCCCCCTTTAGTGTCTACCCTATTTCTCTGTTCTCCATCACAGCAAACTTCTTTTAGTGAACTATTCATACTTACTGACTTTTGCTGTTCATTTTCTCATTAACCCTCTCTAGACATGCTTTCATCTCCCTCTATAGTTCTGAATTACCTAGCAGTAATGCACTGATTACTTGCTACCACCTATTATATTTCAGTAGGTTCCTTTTTTTTTTTTTAGATCTGATAAAGGACTTGTGTCTGGGTTATCTTAAAAAAACCCAAAACCTTATAACTCAATAATATGAAAAATAGCCCAACAAAATAACTTGAGCATTTACTTCACAAAAGAAAATGTGCAAATGGCCTGTAAGCACTTGGAAAGATGTTCAGTGTCTCTATTCACTAGGGAAATGCAAGTTAAAACCACACTGAGATTTTGCTACACACCCAAAATTAAAAAGACTGATGACACCATGTGTTTGCAAGGCTGTAGAGCACCTGGCACCCTTATACGTTGTGAAACTTTATAACCACTTTGGAAAACAGTTTGGCAGTGTCTTATAAATGAAACATATATTTACCATAAGACTTGGGAGTTCCACTCTTAGCTGTTTATGTGAGAGAAATGAAAACATACATTTACACAGAGACTTATGCATGAATGATCATAAATATTTTACGTATAGTTTAAAAAACTGGAAACAAGCCACGTGTCTGTCATTGGTGAAACGCCGTGCCTGTAATAGAATACATCTGGCAGTAAAATGGAGCAAACTACTAATACACATAATAACGTCAAAATAACATCAAAACCACTGAGCGGAAGAACCTAGCACAAAAGAGAATATAACTTTATGTATCCATTTATATGAAATTTTAGGGCAAGCACAATTACTCAAGCTCAGGGTTAGGGGCGTTTAGGGTCACAGGTAGGAGGGGGCAGCGGAATGACGGAATGATTGAAGTGACGTCAATCATTGACGATTCTCTCTCTTAACTGGACCAGTGGGTACGCAGGTGTATCATTTGTCGAAACTATGCTCTTGAAATATATGTATCATGTTTCATGTAAATCATACTTCAGTGAAGCTGCTTTAGAAAAATGATTACTCTGAGTTTACTGTGTAAATTAGATACTTTTATGTATTTTGATTTTTCAGCTTGCCTTTGAGTTGTAAATGAAGAAATTCAACACCAGAGAAATACAGTGGTTTGCATAAGACGGCACTCTTAGTAAAGGATAGTCTGCATTATTAAAACTGTTTAGTCAGCTGCTTTCATTGTGCCATTGTTTTAGCTTTTGTTAAGATTTTGACTGGGTAACATGTGGCTTTTAAGGTTTCTTCAGCCCAGTATCTTTTAAGATTAGTATTTTTTTTAAAAGTTATTTTTCCTCTGTTATATTTCAGCACTTCATGTGCTTTTTTCATTCTGCTTATTTTGCATAGTTGCTGGTAGTGATTTTAAACCTTGTAGTCATTGTTTTTTTAACACATTAATGAAAATTCAGTCATCGAAACTTGGATCGCTCAGGTGTTCCTCCCACTCTACACTGTGGGCTCTAGAGATGTTTTTCTGGATCTTTCATCCTAAAGATAGAACTCTCTCTACCCAGGCTGATTTGTAGGAATTTCTTTGAGTGTCATTAGCAGCCCTGCCTCCATCTTCTTCACTTTGCTTCTTTGATTCTCTGCTTTTTCCCTATAGCTGTACCTTAATTTTCTCAGGGACCATGTGCCATCATTTTGGATATTTATGGCCTTCATTTCTCCCTCTTAGGCACTTCAGCTCTGGCAGCTGCTGCTAAAGCATTCATACTCTAAATTTCAAAGTTGAAATTCTGTGTTGTCCTTCTAATTTTATTCAACAAATACTGAGTGATCAACAGTCTCTGGCACGACATATAGATAGATACATGCTCTGTAAATATTGGGTGTCTTGGGTTAATTATTCTGATCTTAGTTTGGTGAATTATCTGAATTTATTTTCCATGTTATGTGTTTTGATTGTAATGTGTGTGTTTATCAGAAAAAATTCTGATATTTTTGTGCACTTATTTTCCTTCTCCATGCCTATGACACCTGGTGTCAGTCAGAAGTAGTTCTCATACTCATCTGAAAACTTGTCTTAATATTTCAGCATCCACCTCCAGATCGACAGACGATACCTGGAAGGCCAGGCCCCTTTCCCGCCAAGCAGCAAGTACCCGATGAAGATGAAATATGGAAGCAAAGACGAAGACAACAGTCAGAAATTTCTGCAGCAGTGGAACGGGCTCGCAAACGGCGTGAAGAGGAAGAGCGAAGAATGGAGGAACAAAGGAAGGCAGCATGTGCAGAGAAACTGAAACGACTGGATGAGAAACTTGGCATCATGGAAAAACAACCATCTCCAGAGGAAATTAGGGAAAAGGAGCGAGAAAAGGAACGAGAGCGTGAGAAAGAACTTGAAAAAGAACAGGAACAGGAGCGAGAGAAGGAGAGAGAAAAAGAAAGGGAGAGGCAGCAGGAAAAGGAGAAAGAGCTGGAGAAGGAGCAGGAAAAACAAAGAGAAATGGAGAAGGAAAGAAAGCAAGAAAAAGAAAAAGAATTAGAAAGGCAGAGGGAAAAGGAGAAAGAACTACAAAAGATCAAAGAACAAGAAAAGGCATGTGAGCTGGAGAAGGAAAGGGAGAAGGTAGAGGAAAAAATAGAACCCAAAGAACCTGCCTTAGAGCCTGTGGTGGAAAAACAAGAAAGTGAAAACAACTGTAACAAAGGTAGGGTGGTCTTACTGTTATATAAACTTTACCAAGGGCTTCAGGTTGGTTATAGTGTTGGTGCTTGTATAATTTTAATATATGTGATCAAAATAAAAGTGATTATTTTAAGATAGCATTTGCAGCTAAAAAAAAAATGGGCTTCAGCCATGTTTCCCAATTTTATATATGAAGAGACATCCCTGAAGTTTTCTCAGTTATTAGGTGAGCTTCAATTCTGCTTTGTCTGCACATCTGTATTGACTTCTAGTTGCCTGTACTGATTCTTCCCCTGCTTTTTTCTGACTCCAAGACATTTAACTAAATAAAATCTCATTTGCTCACATGCATTAATACCTTTAAAACTGAACTGGATTAGAGTTTAATAGGAATGTTGGATTGTCATAATTAAATGACTACACGCAGTTCATAATTTCGGATTTAACAGTTTAAACATGTGAGTCTTATGGTATAGTTGATGTGCTATTAGACTATAATTTCCTGGAGTAATTATACTTTTTTTAAAAAGTCTTTTTCCAGATCTAATGAACGTTTTTATTCTTCTTCAGGTTGGTTTATAGACTAATTAATGACATTCATATAGAATATAAAACCTTGACTAACCTACAGTAAAGTTCGGTTTTAATGGACAGCTTGAATTAAAATAGAAATATGATTTTATTTTATTGCTTTTTCTGATGTAGAAATACTGTAACTTTTAAACCTCACATCTCATGCTCTTTTTTACAAGACCTCACTGCTTGAAACTTTAATACAAATTTGTGTTATAAAATAAAATTTATATTCAAGGTAACCTTCAAACTTGGCTCTTAATGAAAAGAGTATGTTGGCTGAGCACAGTGACTCAAGACTGTATTCCTAACACTGTGGGAGGGCAAGGCAGGATTGCTTGAGACCAGAAGTTCGAGAGCAACCTAAGCAACATAGTAAGACCCCATCACTACAGAAAAATAGAAAGATTAGTTGTACGTGGTGGTACACACCTGTAGTCCCAGCTACTTTTAAGGCTGAGACAGGAGGACCACTTGAATGCAGGAGTTAGAGGTTGCAGCGAGCTATGACAACATCGCTGCACTCCAGCCCAGCAACAGAGTGAGACCCTGTCTCAAAAAAAAATGTCTTCTTTAAATGAGTTTAGGCCCATATGGATCATTTGGTTAGTTATGATTATGAGATTTCATAAATTTTCTTCATACTAATCACTCGAGAGAGATATTGTTAGTGGGCTTTTATTACATAAGTGCTTAAGAAGATTGCTCATAATACTAAAAAAAGTGAAATAAAATTGTTGGCAAAAGAAATGAAAACCATTGTACTTTAATATTTATGAATGTTAAAAGAGGTCAACCTTAGGGAATCTGATTGACTACAAGTTACTAAGAGGCCTATAGATAAAAAATAAGGAAATTAATATTTTAACATTTTTTAATTTTTTTAAGACAGAGTCTCACTCTGTCACCATGGGTGGAGTACAGTGACGTTATCATAGCTCTTCGCAAACTCAAACTCCCGGGCTCAAGCAATCCTTCTGCCTCGGCCTCCTGAGTAGCTGGTACTACACATGCGCACCATGTTGCCTAGCTAATTTTTTTCTATTTTTAGTAGAGATGGGGTCTCATTCTTGCTCAAGTTGGTCTCAAACTCCTAAGCTCAAGCAATCCTCCCACCTCGGCATCTGAGAGTGCTAGGATTACAGGTGTGAGCCACTGCGCCCGGCTCATGGTTTAACTTTAATGCTGCCACTGAATACATGTGTTGACTCTAATTAGTTAATTTAACTCTCATTGGTGACTATAAGTAAATTAATTATTTTCTTTTTAATAATCATTACTTACTGGCACTTTTATTTTCATTCACATTTTATATATTCTCATGGTGATTTAATTTTAGCTACGTTTTTCAGTGAAATGTATCCATGTTTTCTTTTCTTTTCTTTTTTTTTTTTTTTTTCAATTCTGACACTAGACGTATAGATTTTTCGACTTAGTTCATGGCTCTCTTTTCCCACCAATATTTTGTTTTCTCTTTTACAATATTCTTAACATTGAATGTAATGCAAGCAGTTAAAAATGTGGTTTATGATTCTTTATAGCATGCCATTACATTGGCAAAATAAACTTCCTTTTAAAATACATCCCTAATCAACTGAGAAAAGAATTTGTAACAAGCATGGCTTTGTAATTGTGACATGACATGCTGCAGAATGAATATGGCTGGTTTTCCTTGGCATGGAAATTTTTTTTTTTGGTATATCTGTCGTTCTCCTTTTGGTGTAGCATATGTGACGCCCTGTATATGGAATACCATAATGACGTATATATTTGAGGATAGGTAGTGATCAGCCTGTTGTCTTAAGACTTAAGCTTATTAGTTTTCCTTGTAGATAATAGTCCCTTGTTCCAATAAGTAAGTAAACAAATATACCAATGGGCTCTATTTCTAAGTATTTATAGGCCATTTGTGTTTTCACATAGATTCTAATGAACCACAAATGAGTATTGACAGTTGCATTGATAATTGATTGAAATAAATGAACAATAGAGTTTGAAATGTTTTTTATCACTAAAAATCAAATATATATTTTTGTATGGTAAAGCATTTGGGTCTTGACCTGCCACCATCTTAAGAAACCAGCTTTGAGAAAGTCAAAAGTCTTGATAATATAATGTCACCTCATTGATGCCTGCCAACATTAGATAAAATGATGTTTTGGAGTGTTGGGGATGCTTTCTTCTTCATTAACTTCTGTGCACCTCAGTCTGATCATTTCATTTCAATACAGAAAGCGTGTATTTGATAAATGTTGTAGGTGAATACCATTGCCTTTCACTTCTTCTTTTCACAGAGGAGGAAGCAGTTTTCACTAGACAGGACAGCAATCGCACTGAAAAGGAGCCCCCAGCAGTGACGCATGAAACGGAACCAGAATCAGGGTCTCAGCCTCGGCCTGCTGTATTATCTGGTTATTTCAAACAGTTCCAGAAGTCTTTACCACCACGATTCCAGCGGCAGCAGGTAACAATAAAAACATTTTATCATGTATGTCTGCTTGAAAAGGTTTATTGTTCAGCAGCCTGAGAAATTTGACATAAAACCTGAAATACCTAAAGTATACAAATTTCCCTTGAAATTCTTTTTTCCTTTTTAATAAAAATTTGTTGAAGGGGGTTTTACTTTGACCTTGACCTTTTATCCTCTGCCTCGTTTATAGTCACCATCTTCCATTTATAGGAAATAGATTGCACAATACAATGAAACGAGTGATTATTTACCTGAGTATTACACAGAATGTTGTAACTTATCCTTTTTCCTTTGTCTTGCCAACTTTTTGCTGTTAAATGTCTTGAATTCTTACTCTTCCCTCAAAGGAAGCTATTACTTTCTCATATGATCGATTATATTAATTTATCGTGCGGAACTAAGATCTCAGGATGTGAGGGCTCACTGTTTCAGGAGCAGATGAAGCAGCAGCAGTGGCAGCAGCAGCAACAGCAAAGTGTGCTTCCGCCAACGGTTCCTGCACAGCCGTCCGGCGGCACTGGCCCTTTGCCTCCACACAGACCTCTTTACCAGCCCATGCAGCCTCACCCTCAGCACCTGGCTTCCATGGGTTTTGACCCAAGGTGGCTCATGATGCAGTCCTACATGGATCCTCGAATGATGTCAGGAAGGCCTGCTATGGACATTCCACCCATCCATCCTGGTAAGTTGGAACTTGGCATTGTCTTATGGCTTACTTACAGTTTTGCAGAATCAAAATTGTTTGTTTTGAGTCATTTTTAGTCTTAATTACTTTGAGAATTGTAATCTAGTAAGAACTTAAATAAGACCTAGAGTTTTAGTCAAAAAAATATAAAACTTTCTGCACAGAGTAGTTGAATATCAGGCACTTGTACCACCTGCAGTACGAGACCAATCTGTTAGTTCTCTTCTATTTTGTGAATGTTATTTAAACCTTTTGAGGTGGAAATTATTTTGTGTCTTATTAACAGTGTCTGCTGTTCGTTGCATTCTTTTTGCTCCTTCAAGTGTTTCAGCATTTGAATTTTGTCCATGTGTTGTATAGACCAGCTTTTCAATTTTCTCCATCATTTACCAGCCTAACACTCGAATTTCTTCAAAAAAATCAAATGAATTAGCCACGTTTTATGGAATCCATCAGAATAAATGCAAATAATCCATTATCAAAATGGAATAGAGCAAAATTTAGGAACAATAAAAAGCTGATCAAGAATCTGTCTTTCTTGATTTTAGAATTTATATTGATATGTGAAATTTAAGTGACATTTTGTAGAATATTGATCAGTGAAAGTAGGTTAATAGAATTTGATATAGAAAATAATTTTCTCAAAAATGTGTATCACTGTTGGCATAATTCTCATGGTGTTTGTGTTCATATACACAGAGTCACAGTACTTATTAGTATCTGGATTTTATAGGCGTAATCATTTTCTTTCTTTTAAACTAAAATAGGGTGCTGTTGTGGTTTTGCTTGTTTTGCTTCCTCAATTTTTTTTTTTTTTTTGAGACAAAGTCTTGCTCTGTTCCCTGGGCTAAGAGTGCCTCAAATACCTGGGTTCCAGGGCTCCTCCTGCCTCAGCCTGCCGAGTAGCTGGGACTACAGGCTCATGTCACCACATCTGGCTAAATTTTTTTTTTTTTTATTTTTTCTAGAGACGAGGTCTCACTCTTGCTCAGGCTGGTGTTGAACTCCTGACCTCAAGCAATCCTCCTGCCTCAGCCTCCCAGAATGCTAAGATTATAGGCATGAGCCACCACAGCCAGCCTCCTCAATTCTTAAAATCTGTTTATTTAACAGTACTAATAAAATTTCATTCACAGAATAATCCTTATGTAATTTCCACCAGTCTTTCATAGAATCACAGTTTTACTCAGAAAAAAGAATGCTTTTTAGTTTAAGTATAGAGAATTCCAAATAGCAATTAATAATCTATATTCTATGTCTATCAAGATTTTGTTGCTTTGATTTTTCGTAATTCTTATTTCATCTTTTCTGAACCTTTGTTGCAGGAATGATTCCTCCTAAGCCATTAATGAGAAGAGATCAGATGGAAGGGTCCCCAAACAGTTCTGAGTCATTTGAGCATATAGCTCGATCCACAAGAGATCACACAGTTTCCCTTTCTGAGCCTCGGATGATGTGGGGGTCAGATCCCTATCCACATGCTGAGCCTCCACAGGCAACAACTCCGAAGGCAACAGAAGAGTCTGAGGACGTAAGGTAATAAATTATTTAAATTATTAATAGACTAAAAAGAATGTTGTGGTAAAAAGAAAACTGTATAGTGTCCCTGAAGATCATTCCAATTTAGGAGTGAGCCATAAACCTGTTTTTCTTCTATTTAACATGGTTCATTTTATCTTTGAATGTATTTTTTTCCCTGGCATTTCAGTATTGATTAGGGCATATTGTAAACCAGATTCTGAGCACTAAATTAGGTGCTGTAATGCAGCATTAAATGTTAAAAATGGCAGGTTTTTACTGTAGATGAGGCATGAAGAAATTTTAAAGTATCTACCATGCTTATGTAGTCTGGCTAAAGTGTTGATATAATTCTTCCACCAGTGAGATGTTTGTCTAACAGTAACTTAGGGAAATTTCTAAGACCAATATAAGAAGTACTAATTTACAAAGTTACTTGGAAGTGGTAGACAATTGGTGTTGACTATAATAATTTAGATCCACATAGATAGAACTTCTGCCCTTTTACAGGGTATATTTTTTGATAATGTTTTATAATTATTTATAATTAATTGGGACAGATAGACTTTCTCTAGTTTACTCTTTCATTCTAGATCAAAATTATTAGTCTTGCTGGATTAGAAATTCACATCAACATGGTCTAAACTTTGTTTTTTCTTAAGGAACGACCTTCATTGATTTCTAATTGTGGCAAAAAACACATCACATTAGTTCTACCCTCTTAACAAAATTTGAATTGTACAGTACAATATTGTTAACTGTAAGCACAATGTTGCACAGCAGATCTGTAAGGCTTTTTCATCTTATATAACTGAAACTTTATTCAAATGAAAGAGCAACTCCCTTTTCTCCCTACTCCTAGCCCCTGGTAACCACCATTCTACGCTCTGCTTTTATGAGCTGGATTACTTTAGGCTCCTCATATAAGTGGGAACATGCAGTATTTGTCCTGATGGTTCATTCCACTTAGCCTAATGTCCTTAAGGTTTATCAGTGTTGTGGTATATGACAGTATTTCCTTTTTTTTATCCCTGAGTAATATTCCATTGTACGTATACACTACATTTTCTTTATTCATTCAGATGTTGGTCAGTATTTAGGCTTTTTCCACCTTTTGGCTATCGTAAACAATTCTTTACTAAACTTTTTATAGAGAGATAAAGATGTTGTTTATAATGAAAATTAGAGGAATTATTTTGGTGTGTTCTTGTATGTAGGTAAGATTGCTTTGTTGGTTATACCTTTGAATTCTCATCATCATAGGTCTGAAGCTGCATTGGTCCAGGAACAGATTACTGCTGCTTATCCTGTAGAACATATAGAACATAGTCAATTGGAGGCTCATCCAAAAACGGACTTTGTCAGAGAATCAAGTGAGACAGAAGCACAAAAATTTTTAAGCAGATCTGTGGAAGACATTAGACCTCATCATACTGAGTCAAATAATCAATCTGCTTGTTTTGAAGTAACTGATCAAAAGACCTTATCCGTGCCTCAAGAAGAACGGATTTCAGCTGTAGAAAGTCAACCTGTCCGGAAAAGGAGTGTTTCCCATGGATCTAACCATACTCAAAAATCAGAGGAGCAAAGAAATGAGCCATCTGCAAGCATTCCTAAAGTAACCAGCAGATGCATTGATTCAAAAGAACCAGCAGAAAGACCAGAGGAAAAACCAAAAAAGGAAGGCTTTATACGATCTTCTGAAGGACCAAAACCTGAAAAAGTGTATAAATCCAAATCAGAAACTCGTTGGGGCCCACGGCCAAGCTCCAACAGAAGAGAAGAGGGTAATGATAGACCTGTGAGAAGATCAGGTCCCATTAAAAAACCCGTACTTAGAGATATGAAAGAGGAACGGGAGCAAAGGAAGGAGAAAGAAGGAGAAAAGGTTGAGAAGGTCACTGAAAAAGTTGTAAAACCTGAAAAGATGGAAAAGAGGGATCTTCTTCCACCCCCACCACCTCCAGCACCGATTCAGCCACAGTCTGTTCCATCACCAATTCAACCAGAACCAGAGAAATTTCCTTCAACAGAAACTTCAGCTTTGGCCCCCAAAGCATCTCAAGATACTGAGAAGTCTCTGGAACCTATAAGTAGTGTTCAGGTAGAGCCTGCAGTTAAAACTGTAAACCAGCCAACTGTTGCAGCACCAATAGTCAAAGAAGAAAAACAGCCTGAGAAAGTCATCAGCAAAGACTTTGTTATAGAGAGGCCTCGACCAGATTCAAGACCAGCAATTAAAAAAGAATCGACCTTACCTCCTAGGACCTATTGGAAAGAAGGTAGAGATAGAGATTGGTTTCCAGATCAAGGATACAGAGGTCGAGGCCGAGGTGAATACTATTCCAGAGGTCGAAGCTATCGAGGTTCTTACGGAGGGCGTGGGAGGGGTGGTAGAGGGCACACTCGAGATTATCCGCAGTATAGAGACAATAAGCCAAGAACAGAACATGTACCCTCAGGACCTCTCAGACAGCGAGAAGAAAGTGAAACACGAAGTGAGAGCTCTGATTTTGAAGTCGTCCCTAAAAGAAGACGACAGCGGGGTTCAGAGACTGACACAGACAGTGAAATTCATGAAAGTGCAAGTGACAAGGATAGTTTAAGTAAAGGCAAACTTCCCAAAAGAGAGGACCGGTCTGAAAACAAAAAACCTATAAAGCCGCAGTCTTCTTTCAAGCCTGATAATCATGTCCGAATAGATAACAGACCACTAGAAAAACCTTATGTGAGGGATGATGACAAATCTAAGCCAGGCTTCCTTCCTAAAGGAGAGCCTACAAGGAGAGGCAGAGGAGGAACATTCAGACGTGGTGGAAGGGATCCCGGAGGTCGTCCATCACGCCCTTCCACTTTACGGAGGCCTGCTTACCGGGACAATCAGTGGAACCCAAGGCAGGCAGAAGCTCCTAAACCAGAAGATGGAGAGCCACCAAGAAGACATGAGCAGTTTATTCCTATACCAGCAGATAAGCGACCTCCAAAATTTGAGCGGAAATTTGACCCAGCCAGAGAGAGGCCCCGGAGACAACGTCCTACCCGACCACCAAGGCAAGATAAGCCTCCTCGATTTAGAAGGCTAAGAGAGAGGGAGGCTGCTTCAAAAACAAATGAGATGGCAGTACCCACAAATGGCACAGTTAATAATGTGGTTCAAGAACCTGTTAATACTGTTGGGGATATTTCTGGGAATAAGACACCAGACTTATCTAATCAGAACTCTTCAGATCAGGCAAACGAAGAATGGGAAACAGCTTCTGAAAGCAGTGATTTCAATGAGAGGCGGGAGAGGGATGAAAAAAAAAATGCTGATTTGAATACACCAACAGCTGTAAAGGCTGGAGAGAATGTTTTACCTCCAAAGAGGGAAATAGCAAAGAGAAGTTTTTCTAGTCAGAGACCAGTAGATCGCCAGAATCGACGTGGCAATAATGGTCCGCCCAAATCAGGAAGAAATTTCTCAGGTCCTAGAAATGAAAGGAGAAGTGGCCCACCATCAAAAAGTGGGAAGAGAGGGTGAGTACTTTGTTTTAGATATAATTACTTTTGCATCTTGAAAGATGCTGAAAGTAGATTTTCTTGGTTGAATTATGCAAGGAGCCTCTATAGATAAAAGGCCAAGACATTGTTCTTCCCAAATGCTTTTCTGTTTTAAATGTGTAAGGATACTTGAGGAAGAGAGTTTAAAGGTGTCTCAGGAGTCTTCACCTGCTAAGTTAACATTTTCCAAAAGAGTTCTCTTGGTAATTTGTAGCTTTGGGAAAATCTGCGTACCTAAGGAGGGATATGTACAGTGTCCTCATTTAGTGAGTCATGGTATTGTTGATGAGTAGCCCTCTTTTCTTCCTTAATTTCTGCCTGAAAAACTGGTGGTGTATAGCTATCCTATGAGACATTAATATGTTGTAACCATATACCTTATCACTCTGGTTTTTGAGAGTCAGTGTTCAACCTTAATGAAAAATTATATTTCCATCTCAATTTGCAAACCTACAATAAATAAACCATCTAAAGAGAAGCCCAGAAAACAAAGCCCTGCCCAAACACCAAGGCCACCAGTAACATAATTGGCATGACAATGGATTTTTTAAAAAAGAATTTTTCTAGATTATTCTGAATTTGGCCTATTCTTTTAAATATTAAAGTGTTGGTTATAGTAACTTAGTATTGGTTTCTTTAGTGTTAGAAAACATTATAAAGTAGCAGTTAAGATTCAGAACATTCTAGTTGTTTCTTTACTTCCCTACCAGTAAAAGAAGGAGAAAACAATAGCACTTAATGTGAAGATTACTGAGATGTAACACCTGGCATATAGTAAGCAACTATTATGCTCTGTTTTTAGCCCAATTCCCAGGTTTGCAGTCTTAGCGGATAAGAATTTGTTGGGACAATATGGTGTTAATCTGAGTTCCTTAGTTACATATACTTTGCATTTCAGGTTGCTACCCGCTAAAGTGTCTTAGTCTGTATTCTGTTGATATAATTGAATACCTGAGACTGAGTAACTTATAAAAAGAAGAAATTTATTTCTTACAGTTCTGTGGGCTGGGAAGTCCAGGGTTGGCAGTCTGTCTCTGGTGAGTGCCCTCTTGCTTGTGGGGACTCTGAAGAGTTCCAAGGTGGCACAGCCATCACTTGAGCCAAGGAGTTTGTGGCTGCAGTAAGCTATGATTGTACCACTGCACTTCAGCCTGGGCAGTAGAATGAGACTGTGTCTCAAAAAAAAAAAAAAGAATACTTCATTTACTATAACTGAACTATTAATAATAAGGCTCAGGGGAAATTTTGATCTGATTTTTGTGCCACATAGATAGATAGTAACAACTTTCAACCTGCAGAAATAGCAGTGATTGATTATATAGTTAAAGTGAATGTTTTATAAGAGTCCTATGTAGAAGAAATGAAATCATTCTTGCAATGTTTGCAGTCATGGCCAGGAACTTGGTAAGCTCTTGTTTTGAGTAATACTCTAGTCTTAGATGAAAATGAATTGGTAAACACATTTTTCATGTTCTATTTTATTTTTAAAAAATAAGCCTGAAAATTGTTCTGTTAGGAAACAAAAACTGTAGGAATATATTTGGTTTGTGAAAAGAATTATTTCCATATTGAAGGTGGTTTTTAAAATATATTCACATCAATGTGTAAATATGATTGAACTTTTTAAAAAACATACATAATGTAAATATAGAATGCTTTTTTAAAATTTTATTTTTATAAGCTACCCACTTTGGGAGAGCATCCAGTTTGTGCATACTTGAACTTTCTTGGATCACAAATTTTCTGCTGTAAACAATGTTAATGAACTCCTTTATAATATGATAGACAAATAGACACAATAAGAACCTTCTGGGGATAATTAAAATTCTAGAATTTAATTGCTGGAAAGAACTCTAGGGAGCTAGTCTACTTTTAGGAAGCTCTCAGATTTATTGAGGTTGCACTCAACAAAAGACATTGAGGCTTGTTGATGTTAGAGTTAGGGTCTTCTCCCCCAACGTTATCTCATCTTAGATTGAACTTTACAAACTGCTAATAAGAGCATTTTTCTTTTGTTCAGGTATGTGGAGGTAGTAATATTTCAAGTTATTTTTTGTAGGCCATTTGATGACCAGTCTGTAGGCACAACTGGTGTTGACTCTGTCAATGGCAGCTCTGCACACCACCAGGAAGGAGCACCTAATGGTACAGCACAAAAGAACTCCAAAGACACTACTGGGAAAAAAAGAGAAGACCCCAAGCCAGGTCCTAAAAAACCCAAAGAAAAAGTAGATGCTCTATCACAGTTTGATCTCAACAATTATGCAAGTATGTCTTAGATTCCTTTCCTTTCCTTTTCTTTCTTTATTTACTTGTTACATTTCAAAATGTAGATATTATAACTAAGTCTTCTAAGAAGAAAAGATTTAGACATTCAAGGTATGCATAGAGGCTGATTATGAAACCACTAACTGATTTAATTCAAACTAACACCAGCTTTTAGCATAGCTTTGAATGCTTAATATAATTTTTGTTAAAGGTTATTGAACAGAGTTCACTGTTCTTCAAACAAAAAAAAAAGAAAAGGAGAAAACTCTGCCTTCCCAAACATCTGTGAGGAAGCACAAAAAATCAACTGAAAAGGCCGGACGCAGTGGCTCACGCCTGTAATCCTAGCTCTCTGGGAGGCCGAGGCGGGCAGATTGTTTGAGCTCAGGAGTTCGACACCAGCCTGAGCAAGAGCAAGACCCCGTCTCTACTAAAAATAGAAAGAAATTAATTGGACAACTAAAAATATATAGAAAAAATTAGCCGGGCATGGTGGCACATGCCTGTAGTCCCAACTACTCAGGAGGCTGAGGCAGAAGGCTTTAAAGCACTGTACAGATCAGAGGCTAAAGGGTAC
>CAUYSK010102392.1:0-14292 GCA_963575035.1 Avahi laniger
TGCATCCTTTAATATCCTTATTAATTAATTGAAAAATATACAGCACACTCTTTTTTTATTTCAGCATATTACAGGAGTACAAATGTTTAGGTTACATACATTGCCTTTGCCCCACCCGAGTCAGAGCTTCAAGCATGTCCACCCTGCAGACGGTGCATACTGCACCCATTAGGTGTGTATATACTGATCTGCTCCTTCCCACGTCCAACCTGCCCGGCACCCAATGACTGTTACTTCTGTATGTCCACTTAAGTGTTGGTCAGTTAAGTCAGTTAATACCCATTTGATGGCGAGTACACACACATGGTGCTTGTTTTTCCGTTTTGGTTATATCTTGATGGCTGTGCCTGGAGTTATTCCTGAGCAAGTTGCACTGTTGTTACTGATTTTAGAAAACGGTTTAGGAAATCATCTCTAATTGACCATCATTTGTATTCTCATTTATGGAAGTGCCTGAAGCCAGTACTAACTGCTCTGTCTTCTCCGTTCTTGGCTGACTGCATAGGGCTGACAGACACTAGGAAAACATGAGAACCCAGGAGTAGGGGGCCGTTCTGACCAACTTACAACCTTTACATTTTTAAACTTTAGGAAGTATCATTCTGATCCCAAGACATTTTTTTCTGAATGCTTATTAAGGGTGTGCACAATATGAGAAACTGAGGACACGTCCCAGAGCTGGTTATGGAAGACAGTAGGGCTCAGCTGCCTGGCACGTGGATGCATTTGTGCTGTGGGTCAAATCACCGCCCGCTCCACTGCCTGGGAAGACATCCTTGGAAAATGGATCAGAGCTGCCATCTACAGCAGCGCTTCTTTTGAAATTATCTTCATTAAGTAACATTTAGGAAAAGCAAAATGATAGATTTACAAAAAAATCATGGCTCCACAGAGGCAATGGCTTCCTTAAAGGATCAGAGCTGGGTTTCACTCTCAAATGTCTCTTCACGTGCTGTCTTCTACTTATTTCCTGCCTCCATACCTTTCCCTTCCACCCAACCGCAGACATGCATCCATCCTTTCTTCCACCCCGCTGCCTTGGACGTGCTCTTACCTCTAGTAAAACCCTGCTTCCCTTTTGTCCTCATGGCTAATTTTTATGTGGATTTCAGGACCCCAATTCAGGGTTTGTCTCTCCTGCCAGGCCTGTGCTGAGTTTCCGGTTCCCTGCGGGCATTTCTCCTCACTGTATGGTGACAGTGTGCCTTTTGTTCTGAGTCACTCGCTAGATTGTATCTCCTGAGAAATCTCCGCCTTTCTTCTCTAGCCAGTGTTCACACCCTCGTCCCTGGCGCAGGGTGGGTGCTGACCTTCTGTGTGCTGCATGTTGATGGAGGGATGCTGGGGCCGAGCCCGCACTGGGCACCACAGAGACGTAAGAAAATGAGCCCGAGCTCCTTCTTAGAAAGAAGTCATCACTTTCAGAGGCATTTCAGCCAACCAGGCAACAAACCACAAATTTTGACCCAACATTTTTGTAAAACTGCATTGCTGCACACTGTCAGTATCTGTGGTCATCAAAACTTTTAAACGTTTTTCAGAAACACACAATGCCTAACATTAGTTCCGAATATTACAAAGTTTTAAGTGTCATTATCGAAAGCATCTAGATTTAAAAGCAATTGGATCATAAAAAGTGAACATAAAATTTACAAAGCTGTCTCATCCTGCATCCTGAATACTTTAAACACTAATTACTATGCTGGGTCCTAATGACTGTTGCCTTCAAACTCCATATATTATATATAAATAAGAGAAGAGAGTTTGTAAATGTAAGTGAACTCTAATTGGGTCTCAGAAGAAGGAAAAACAGATCTTTAGTAGCTCAATGAAATCTCTAAGCACATAAAACATGAGCCAGTTTCTCCCATGGAGTTTAGTGGCGTGTGCCTTTTACACATGCTGCAGAGACTGAATTCAGAGCGCAGGCCTGAACCAAGGAGCCTGTTTGATTTCACTTGTATAGATCAACGGGAAAATGAAAATTAAAGAAACTCCTAATTTTGTAATTCAATGTACTTTTCTTTCCTTGAAAGAGGGCTGCCATTCAATGAAGCAGGCAATAGAAAAACTGATCAGAAAAGAGTCCCACGGGAGGGTAGCAATTGGTCTGCATTCATTACCAGTAATGGGGCTCTTTCTCTACGCAAATGCATTTTGAGTTAAAGGTAAGACAGGTTGTGGAATATTTTGTGCAAACGTAAACAGAAGCACTGAAATAGAAGAAGATAATCGTTGCTTATTAAGATGCTTAGAATAGGGCTGAATAAAATAAACCAGAACCCATCACCGAGTGGAGGATTTGGTACCTGTTTATTACTTCCTCTGAGAGTTTTCAAGGTTGTTTTTGAATAGGAAATGAATCGAGCCCTAGAAAACCATCCTAGCTGAGTGGATCTGGGAATGCTCAGCACATTGCAGTTACTGACTCATGAGAAATTCTCAAATAGCTGAGAATATTTTCTTTAGGATAGCTGATTCTTTTCAGTTCTAATCTGCTCTCACCTTGCCCAAGATAGAAACTATGGAGAAAAACCTTAATGTTTACCTTCACTACAAAAGTGACTTTATCTTCCATAGAATTTGCAATTTTTAAAGCATAAAATGTGTCTTTTCCCAAACAGCTTAAAAATGTTTGATCTTTTTTTTTAATTTGAAGTCATCACATTTGTATTTTTTTAAAGTTTACTTGACGAATAAAAATTAAATACATTCAAGGTGTACCACGTGAGGATTTCACAGATGTACACAATGTGTAATGATTGTCAAGATCAAACTAATCAACACACCCGTCACCGCCCACATTAGACGGCCAACGCCTGTGCATTTTATAACTGGAAGTCTGTACTCTCTGACCCTTGACCAACGCCTCTCCATTTCCCCTGGCCACTGGCAATCACCGTTCTACTCTCTGCGTCTGTGAGTTCTACTTTTGACCCTTCACACATAAATGAGAACACACAGTGTTTGTCTTTCTGTGTCTAGCTTACTTCACTCAGCATAATGTCTTTCAAGATCATGCATGTTGTTGGGAATGGAAGGTTTCCCTTCTTTTTTTTGTCTGAGTAACAGTCCACTATATGTGCATATGTGTGTTTATATATGTGTATATATATATAGACGTGTATATATATATAGACGTGTGTATATACATCGACGTGTGTATATACAGACACACACATGTACACACCACATTTTCTTCGTGCATTCATCCCTCAGTGGTCATTTAGGGTGTTTCTATGAGTTGGCTACTATACATGATGCTGATATGAACATGCGGGTGCAGACAGCTCTGTGAGGTACAGGTTTTCTTGCCTTTGTATACAGCCAGAGCGGGATTGTTGGATCACATAGTGGTGCTATTTGTAATTTGTTGGGGAGCCTCAATTCTGTTCATGACGGCTGTACAAGTTTCCATTTCCAGCAACAGTGCACCAGAGTTCCTTTTCCCCACACCCTCGCAGACGTATGTCACCTATTGCCTTTTTTGATACTGGCCATCCTGGAGGATGCGAGGTAATATCTTATCGCGCTTTTGATTTGCACTCCTCTGATAAGCAGTGTTATTTAGCACTATTTCATACACCTGTTCATAGTTTGCATTTTTCCTTTAGAAAAATGTCTATTCAGGTCATTTGTCCATTTTCTAATCAGGTTATTTGGTGTTTTTTGCTATTGCATGATTTGAGTTTCTTATATATTTTGGATATTAACTCCTTACCAGATATGTAGTTTGCAAAAATATTTTCTCCCATTCTGTAGGTCACCTTTTAATTTTGTTGATTATTTCCTTTGCTGTGCAGAAGCTTTTTAGTTTGATGTAGTCTCACTTGTTTATTTCTGCTTTTGTTGACTGTGCTTTTAGTGTCGTATCCAAAAAATCATCGCCAAAACCAATGTCAAGGAGCTTTTCCCTGATGTTTTCTTATGGTTTCAGATCTTATATTTAAGTTTTTAATCCATTTCAAGTTAAGTTTTATATAAGGTATGACACAAGGAGCCAGTTTTATTTGCTTGCATGGGTGTATATATACAGCTTTTTCAACACCATTTATTTAAAAGAGTGTTTTTGTCCCATTGTGTATTCTTGCTACCCTTGTCAAATATTAGTTGACCATAGATGTACAGATTTATTTCTGGGCTCTCTGTTCTGTTATACTTGTCTATGTATCTGTTTTTATGTACCATACTGTTTTAATTACTGTAAGTTTTTGATATAGTTTGAAATCAGAAAGTGTAATGCATCCAGTTTTGTTCTTCTTTCTCAGAATTGCTTTCACTATTTGGGATCTTTTTTGGTTCCATATGAATTCTAGAATTTTTTTTCTATTTCTTTGAAAAATGCCATTGCATTTTGATAGAGATTTCATTGAATCCGTAGATCACTTTAGGTGGTATGGACATTTACACAATATTAATTCATCCAGCCAATGAACATGATCTATCTATTTATTTGTGTCTTCTATTAATACAATTTATTACATCAATGTCTTATGCATCTAACATTCAATTGTGCATGCAATGTTTTGAGGACAAGCCTGGACAATGGAGTTTGGCTTCAAAATAGCTAAAAATGTGTTTTAGTGTTTTCTCTGTGAAGTCTAACTAAGTGAGATTGTCATATGTCTTCATCTAAAGGGTTTTTATTAAATGTTTTATCTTTATATGACAGGTGCTAAGGAAAAACGCCAAGCATGGCTGCTGACCTCCAGGAAAATATAGATCACAGTCAAATTAAAGGGAAAACCTGCATGAAATGGCTGCTGTTTAAATGTCCAATCCTATTAGATCTAAATTTCCGCTATATATAAAGTTAGCATAACATCATAATGTGTCATATTTTAAGACTAAATAACAAAATGTGGGGAAAGCATTTAAGACAGTCCCTAAAACAATATGGGTAACCAATGATACTTTAATAATAGTGGTAATAACAATAACAATAAGGTATTAATTTTGTCCCCCCAAAATTTATGTCTACCTGGAACTCAGAATGTGACCTATTTGGAAATAAGTTTTTAACAGATGCAATTAAGTTAAAATGAGATCGTGCTGGATTAGAGTGGACCCCAAATCCAATGACTGGTGTCCTTTTGAGGAGGAGTTGTGGGTACAGAGACGCAGAGACATACAGGGACACGCAGAGGGAGGAACTCCCTGCAACGGGATGACAGGAGCAGAGACTGGAGTGACGCGGCTGCACGCTGAGACGTGCCAAGCATTGTCAGGAGCCACCAGCAGCTGCAAGACACCAGGGAGGCTTTTCCCCTGGAGCCATTAGAGGAACCATGAACTTGCTGATACTTTGATTTCAAACTTCCAGCCTCCAAACCATGCCGTTACAGTGGCGCTAGGGAACTAAAGACCCGGTAAATGGAGCCACCACCTGGGAAGAGGCTGTGAAGGCAGCAGGTGTGGACAGAGAAGAGACGGTCATAGACCGAGCCCTGGCGCTTCACCAGCAGGGCACGAGAGACAGAGGAACCGGCGGAGGAGAGAGAGAAGGAGCGACAAGCAATGCAGGAAGACAACCAGGGGAGAGAAGTGTTCTGAAAGCGGAGAGTTTTAAAAAAGGGAGAGAATGACTGTGGAATGCTAATGAGAGTAAGATGAGGGCTGTAAAGGGAAAACTGGATCTCCCAACGTGCAGGTCACTGGCGATCTTGGCAGTGGAAGTGGGGGTGGGGCCAGGGTGAAATCTGACTGGAGTGAGTTTAAGAATAAAAAGGAAGGCGGAGTTGGAGAAAGAAAGTGTAAATAACGCCTCAGGGGTTCTGTTATAAACCAGAAGAGAACAGAAAAATATGACAGTAGCCAAAGTTAAGAAAGTTAAAGACTTTTTTTCTTTTAAGACAGGAAAAATGCTAATGGAATGATGTAGCAGAGAGATGAAATTTAAAAACAAATCATAAAGGAGGAGGGTGTGGTCCGAGTGGTGTCCTTGAGTAGGCGAGAGGTGGAGAGGGACGCCTGGGTCGGCATTAGATGAGAACGTGGACAGTTTATCTAAAGTAATAGAAAGTCAGAGCATGGGGGTCAGGAATTGACAGATCAGTAAATGTCGGGGTGGGAGAACTTTGTAGAAGCTCTTGTCTAATTGCTTCGGTTTTCTTAGAGAAGCAGGAGACATGGTTATTGGCTGAGCGTGAAGAAGGAGAAGGCCAAGCTGGAGATCTGAGAAATGGAAGACATTAAATGGTTTTCTGAGCCATTTAACGAGGTGAACAGACGTAGGAAATGCACAGAGCTTACCAGGGTGCAGGAAAGTCCACTCGAAGTTGGCAGCCACGGATTTAAAGTGACTGCAAACAATCGCATGGTTTGTGTTTCTTCTACCAGGTAAATTGAGCAGGACTAGAGTAAGTAGTTATGCTTCTGCCAAGCAAATACCACATTCCAGAGGCAAGAATGGGCCCAGGGTATTGAGACTACATATCATACTAGAGGGCAGTGATGCGCCAGGCGATGTGAGCTGGGACAGGAGAGAGAAGAGGACACAGTGGGTTGAGGAACACTGAGTCGCTGGTGAGATTAATCCTCACACTAAGTGTTGGGGGATTCCTGGTATTAGGGGAAGCGGAAAGGGAGGGGGTTGTATTCGAAGAATAGAATTCTTATAATTGGAATTATAGGGGGATTGCAATTATTAGTAATAACAAATACTGAAGTCTGACATTAATCCCACGATGCACTGATCAGTCACACCTGACGGTTTGGAAGGCAGTTGATGGAGGTACCGAGGTAGGTGTGCGGGGCTGCGGAGGCATTGCTGTGTGGGTCATGTCGGACCTAGGATGTGAACAAGAAGGGGCTTCTGGCAAAGGTCTGTAAGATGAGCATTCCAGGTGGGGAGAACAGTGGCAATAAACTCTCTGCAGCAGCAGTGAGCCAGGTATATTAGGGAACATAAGTAGGTGAGTCGTAGTTGGAACTTAGTAGGTGAGGGCAAGAGAGGAGTGAAATGAGATCAAAGAGGCGAAGATCATATAGATTCTTGCAGGCCATGTGAAAGAAGTTGGATGTTTATTCTAAGTGCATTGGAGAGAGATTACACATTTTAAGCCGTGGCACTTGATTTACAACTTAAATGCTTATTTTGACTGCTGTAGGGATCGGATGAGTGGGGGTGGGGAGGGAAGCCTGGAACGCAGGTGACTGGTTCAGATGTGCTGCAGTGGCCAAGTCTGCAGTGTGCTGGTGGAGCTGGAAAGAGGTGCAGGATTGATTTGGTAGAGACCAGAGGACTGTTGATGACCTGGATGTGGGACGTATATATAGGGGTGCTGGCGAGGGGAACGAAACAGCAGAAACAGGACGGCGCCTAGAATTCCAGCCTAAGCAGCCAACAGACGAGGGTGCCCTGTGTGTGCATGGCAAAGGCTGGCAGAGGAGCTGGCCAGTGAGGATGATCTGCGTAGTAGAAACTAACACGTGCCTGGGAGGCTGCGCAAGTCTGGGATTGATAAGGACTGACGCAGAATGGGAAGGGATCAACATGTGGAAGAGCCCTTCTTTCAAAGTGAAATGGAAAAGCTCTACTAAAGGAAATAAGAGAAATGACTCCTGTTCCACGGTGCTGGTCCATGCCTGGGTCAGTCTTCCCTTTGATGTTGTGGGAGCCGGTAGTGTTCTGTGTCTCTCCCTTTAGATCTGACATGCGCATTGTGGTACCCAGGCTAATGTGCTTAAAATGTCACTTTGTGTCAATCAGTCCAGCTGCACCTGCGTGTAAAGCTCCATACGGGGTCTGTCTTTACAGGAACAAGTTCAAATTTCTTGGTGTTCCTGCACAGTCCTGCCTGGCCTGGGCTCTCTCTTTACCATTCTCTTCCACGTTCCCGCTCACCTTGCAGCGGAATGGTTTCCCTGTTTTTAAAACGGGACATTGGTTAGGTAAATGCTTGCTAAGGTTCTCATCAGCTCTACTGGCCCACAGTTCTACTGCTTCAGGTATGGCGAAATCCAGCCGCGTTGCTCTGTTTATATCTCTACCGTTACATAGCGTATTCCTTTTTTTCCTCCCAACTAAGTTCTATGTTCTTTCAGTAAACCTCTTTCTCTGAAAAGCTCTTTCTGATTGTTTCAATCCTTGTAACTGCTTATTGTTTTTGAACCCAAACATGCGCTCTGTACTGTCAAATTGTCTACATAGCCCCCTGCTCATCTGAATCTATTTCTCTCCCCATCCACTCATCTTCCTGTGCTACACACCTCTTTGGAGGCGTCATGGTATAGTGGACAAAGCACGTGCTTTACAAATTTTCAAGTTCTGAACTTCTGGATTTGAATACTATTATTATATTTTTACTTGTGGAGGTTTTTGCCTCTCTGAAATTCCATTTCCTAATATGAGGATTTGATGAAAAAAAATATCTTTAGTAAGAGGTTAAGCACCTAATACATGATAGGTGCATCATAGAAGCAAGTGTGACTGTTGCTTTTGTCTCCTTCAAATAGATTATAAGCTCTTTGAAGATAGAACTATAGCATTTTAACAATTTGTTTCTCTAGTGTCTTACATACAGCGGGCATTGAATAAATATGAGTTTATAATTTTGGTGAAGTGATGATAACATTTTCTATAGTGGCTATTTTATTCAACAAATGTCTTCTGGAGATTTAAGATAGCAAGCCCTGTGTTATTCTCTTTAGACACAAGATAAATAAGCAACTATTCCTCCTCAGGGAGCTTAAATTCAAGAGATGAGAAAGACATAAGAGTCTTTATAAATCGAGATTGGTATTATAAGCAAGCACAGTGGCAATGCAGTGAAAAGAAAGAGTGTATCAGTCTCAGGGGCTGGGGGGATCTGGGCACATGGACTGGGTCATAAATAGTGAGGAAGAGTTTCTTATAAGGAGACAAAGGGGTGTTTGCAGCTGAGGGGAAAACAAAAACAAAACAGAACAAAAACATGCCAATTATAGAGGTAAGAACAAGCATGATTTGGGAGGATGCTGAGTGTTTGGGTGTAATTAAGAAATGAGCAATATGTATGTGATAAAGTTGGCAAGGAAAGAAAAGGACCTTGAATATCAGGTTAAGAAGATGGAATTTATCATGTAGAAGTAGGAAGTCTTGGAATTTTTTAGGCACTAGAGTCACATGACCAAATAGAGTGTTACAATAGTCACCGTAATGGCAGTGTGGAAAACGGATTAGAGTAGGAACACTAGCAAAGAGGGAAAAGGTAAAATAAACAAAAATTAATGTTTTTGGACAACTGAGATATAAGCATGTTTACCCTAAGACCCACCTCAAGACTCTGAGCCAAATACCATATGGACTTTTCAATTCTGACTTTCTGGTCCATCATTTCCCCTCTCCTGTGTAGCCGATTGTCATTCAGGATATAAATTATAAACTGTCCTACTACAAGGTACTTGGTAATCCTTTGTTGAGTATCGAACAGCTTTGAAAACAGGTCCAGCGTCTCCCAGGGTGACCATAGTTTCTTTATAACCTGTGAGGCTTTTTCCTGAGCCAGTGATATCTACCTAGATGTGCACCGAAAATCACTTAGCAACTTAGCCAAACTCCGTGGGAAGCTTGTCGGGCCCCACCGTTGGACACCTGGAGTCCAGAGCCAGGAGGGGCTGTGTTCTAGACTGTGGCTCACGGGGCTCCAATGCACGATAAAGGAAGCTGTCCAGGGGAGATGTGACCAAATCCCAGCAGGCTGAGTTTTTCCTCTGAAGGGGCAGGTGTTTTCCACTGTGCTCCTGGGAGACCAAGGAGTTCTGTTGAGGTTGTGGGTGAGGCTGGGTGAGAGGGGAGAGGGCAGTGGCCGCAGGAGAATCTCTCTAGGCCCCACTAGTCTTTCACCTGGAGCAGCTCCGCAATTCTCTGTTTCTGTGCTAGCCTTCACTGTAGATATCATTTGAATAAAGTGTTTCAATTTGAAACAAATTTGAAAACCCTTGCACTAGGCATATAAGGCAAATCCAGATGCATGGAGGAGAGCTGGAATCCTAAATACAGGCAGGAGGCAGAAGGTTCCAGGCGGTTCATGAGTATACAAACCTGAATGAATTTCCTGAAACACTGCAGCATCAGACACAGGCGGGAGGGAGGCTAAACCAGGACAGATACTGCTCAGCTCCATAAGGGGCCAGTGGGAATCATTGATCTCCTTTGGCATGTCATCCATGGGATTTTCCAGGCAGATGTACACCCAACTCAAGCCAGTAAGCATGAGTGGGAGGCAGCATCTAAGAACAATTGGTTCCTGAACATACTGAAAATAAGTGCCACTTAGAGTTGTACTGTTCCAGAGATGTTACTGCTTTATATATGAAAAATCTCTGAGCCCCACTGAATTATTTTGGTCTCCCCTTCCTTCCTCCCTCCTTCTCTCCTTCCTTCCTTCTTTCCTTCTTTCCTTTTGTTTTTCTTTTTTCTTTCCTTCCAAATTTAATGAGGACTCACCATGGGCCAGGCACTGGGAATCCAAGAATGGATAAGATATGTCCCTACCCCCAAGGAGTTACCAACTTGTGTGTGTGACAGGTCGGTACACAGACAGCACCACACAGCACCTGCTAGGACAGAGGTGATGGAAGGGCCTATGGGAGCAGCAGAGGGCACCTCACGGAGGCCAGGGTGGGCTTACGTTGAATTCCGAAGGATGAGAAGGGCTGTCATGGAAGGGCCTTTTGGAGAAAGATGTTCCTAGCAGGCATTGTGGGTTCCTTAGAACCAGCTGGATTTCGTTTCTAAATCTGACTCTATCACTTCATAAGAACAACGAAAAGTTATTCACTTTCTAGCAGCTCTGTTTTTTCACCTGTAAAACTGAGAAAATTAAAGAAAAAAAAGCATTGCAGATGAAGCGGAGTAATGAGCAGGAACTCATTCCTCGTGAGATATGCATGCAAAGCCGGGGAGCGCAGCTCTGTCCACAGTGACCAGCAAGTTTCTCAGGATGTGATACCTCCTCTTTGTTTTTAAGCAGCATCGATAATACTTGCTGTTCAATTCTAAAAATCATGACACGGATTTTGCCTGAAGATATTAACAAAGAAGCAGCCAGGTAAAACTTGAGTGCTCCCACATTAATAGGGCACCTTAAAACTTTGACACAGTACTTGCTGGTGACAAAAGGTTATTTCAGGGCGGGCGCGGTGGCCCACGCCTGTAATCCTAGCTCTCTGGGAGGCCGAGGCGGGCGGATTGTTTGAGCTCAGGAGTTCGGAACCAGCCTGAGCAAGAGTGAGACCCCATCTCTACTAAAATTAGAAAGAAATTAATTGGACAACTAAAATATATATATATATATATTATATATATATATATATATATATATATATAAAAAATTAGCCGGGCATGGTGGCTCATGCCTGTAGTCTCAGCTACTCGGGAGGCTGAGGAAGGAGGATCACTTGAGCCCAGGAGTTTGAGGTTGCTGTGAGCTAGGCTGGCGCCACGGCACTCTAGCCTGGGCAACACAGTGAGACTCTGTCTCAAAAAAAAAAAAGGTTATTCCATTATAAATACATGTATTTCAGAAGCAGACTTGGAAAAGAGGGCCTAACTAGGCTCAAATCAGTTCTATTTTTAATTTCCACATAGTGAAAACCTTGTCTTTGTCCATACACTCACACAAAACGAGGTGTGCCCTTTATATCGTAGCAATGTTAATATATACACAAAGAAAAAAATGAGACCAGATAGGAAAGAAATGCATTTGAGTGTGCTATAGAAATCGCAGTGCGCTCCTGGCCAAAACAGTGAGTCCGCATTTTCGTTTATTAGACTCCTGGAGAGCACCTCCCCGCTGCCGGCTGGCGGTCCGTGGGACTGCACGCTTGCGGCGTTCCCCACTGCGGTAGGCCCCATGGCAGGGGTGGGGGAGCAAGCTCTCGGGAGGGAATGGATGAGCTCCCACGAAGCAAGCAGGAGAGGGAGAGGAGGGTCCGAGGTCGGGAACAGCTCTGGTCCCCCGGGTCCTGCAGACGGGCGGATGTGGCAGTGCGCGCTGGAAGCTGCGGGTGAGCCGCGGACTCCCCGGCCAGGGGACTGGACGTGCCTTAGCTCCGTGGCCTCGAGGCTGCAGCAGATGCCCCAGCCCTGGCCCCCCGCCCTTCTCCGCCTCACCCCCATGCCTCGCGGAGGACTGGAGATCAGCCTGGTGTAGTGACAAGCTTATTTTGAAAAGTCGCATGCTCCTCCAGGATTCGTGTTAAAATGGGTCGGTGTGGGCTTTCAGGATATCACCGCTGATTGCATCACAGCTCCTCGGAAAGCGAGAGAAATATTTGCATGGCTCCTGAGAAACCAGTCGAGGTGTTTTATCCCAAACTTGGGTGTTGGGGGAGCTTCGGCGTACCCGAGCAGACAGGGCCTGTGTGGGATTACTGGTTGCTGAGAGGGACGGATGCAAGGTAGACGCAGCGAAGACGTACAAAGTTGAAGTGATGTCTAAAATGGAAAAGTACATAAAGAATATGTGTGTGAGCGTGAGTCACCCACGCAGTGAGAGAGTAAGAGTTCAAAGAGCCGTAAGGAATGTGGTATTTATCGCCATGCCTGGCACATAATTATCACATGCTGCTTTACTTTATTAGGTTGAATAAATATGAAAACACTCATATTCTCAGGATTAGAAGAAGCCTGGAAGAGCACAGCTCCCAGCAGCCCACCGGTGCTCAGGACGGGCTTTCCCTGCCATAGGCGGGCGGGGGAGTCACCTGGCCCCGTCTGCACACAGCACCCCCACACGTGCTGCTGCCAGGGCGCAGTGATTCATTTTTAAGTGGTAAAATAACAAAAATAATAACATTCGGAAATCTGTAATGGTCAGAACCGACGAAAGAGAAAGCCAGGATCAGCTGCAGAGAGCGTCCCTGCGGGCCGCTGTGCTGGGTGACAGCCTTGTAGCCCAAACTACTGTTTCCTGTTCTGCCTTAGATTATTTTCAATCTTATTTCACATTCATGCATTCCGAAATTCCGTGAGTAGCAATTTATTTTTAAAACAAATAGTCTTAAAAAAAAGAATTCAAATACCTAGGTGAGGACAGAGGATAGTCATGGACATGTTGGTTCCTCAGAAACCGCTTGTCTGCCTGGAATTGGTAGCCTGTGAGCCATGGGCAGGCAGGAAGGTCAAACATTTATTTTGTTTAACATTGGAAACAAGGGGATGGGACAGTCACTTTAGTGTTTCTCGGCTCAAATTTGAGTGAATGTTCCTTTCTCCCTAATGGCCATCTGCTTATCACACCGCCCCTAAATTCCATTGTGTCCCACCCCATACATGACCTGGGGAACAGCTCTGGCCATTTGGTGCACATGGACTCCAATGACATCAGATCAGATGACTACCAGAGAAGGGAAAAGACGGCAAGCAGTGTGCACGTGGGCTACTCCATGCAGTATTCTCAGCCAGTGATGTTGAGGAGAGGATTAAGTGAGAGTAAGTGCCCGTCACAGTGCCTGAGATAAAGTAGCCGCTCAATAAATGACTGGTCTCGATGGTGATTTTCTTATGTAGGGTGGCTTTCAAACCTTACATTTTTTTAATTGACAAATACTAATTTTACATATTCATGTAGTACCTTGTGATGCTTCAGTACATATAATATATGGTGATCAGATCAAGGTAATTAGCACATCCATCATCTCAAATATTTATCATTTCTTTATGTTGGAAACATTCGATATCATCCTTCTAGCTATTGGAAACTCTATAATACATTATTAACCGTAATCATCCTGCAGTGGTATAGAAACTAGAACTTATTCCTCCTGTCCAGCCATAATTTTGTATCATGTAACAGCTCTCCTGAGCAAACATTTTGTATTGTCATTGTGATCTGATGTTCTCCTCCTCTCTCTCTTACACAAACATGCACACACAAAGATACAAACACAGACACACACACAGACACACAGATATGCACACAGACATATACACAACTGATATTCTTCTATCCTTAATATTTCTCCTGGGATTCTCACATTTCTTTTTCAGTTCTGCGCCATTGTATAAGAAATGCTGATTGAGACCCAATAAATTGATGTCCCAACCTGCAAGGGACAGCAAAAGGTTATTTGAAAAACAGTATCCTAATGAAATGTGAATATTCCAGTGGTGTATAAAGCGTTACAGTGAGTCACCGTGCCCACCCCACACCACACTCTAATCAGGGGTGTTACACACCAGTGGGTGATAACAGGACCAAGTTCTCTTTTCTTCCTTAGATCTAAAAAGGAGACAGCAATTAGGAAAAAAGAGTTATAGAAAGTGGTAGGAATTGACAAGACAGTGAAGATCTTAACTCTATCTTA
>CAUYSK010102397.1:0-43599 GCA_963575035.1 Avahi laniger
ATATTTTGTAGTTAAAATGTTAGACTTTCCCCCTGCCCCCACAAATCAGTTTTTCTCTCAAAAAAATGTATTTTTAAAATTAGGTTATTTTTCAGAAGAGTTTACTTGGTAAGCCATAAATTAAGAATCTGGTACCAGGCCGGGCGCGGTGGCTCATGCCTGTAATCCTAGCTCTCTGGGAGGCCGAGGCGGGTGGATTGTTTGAGCTCAGGAGTTCGAAACCAGCCTGAGCAAGAGCGAGACCCCGTCTCTACTAAAAATAGAAAGAAATTAATCGGATAACTAAAAATATATAGAAAAAATTAGCCGGGCATGGTGGCGCATGCCTGTAGTCCCAGCTACTCAGGAGGCTGAGGCAAGAGGATCGCTTGAGCCCAGGAGTGTAAGGTTGCTGTGAGCTAGGCTGACATCGCGGCACTCACTCTAGCCCGGGCAACACGGTGAGACTCTGTCTCAAAAAAAAAAAAAAAAAAAGAGTCTGGTATCATATAAATATAACTCCACAAATTAAGTCATCTGAGCACAAGGGTAAATGAAAGAAAAATAACAATTTACTGATAACACTGTATATAGAGAAGTACAACACAGAAAAATGGGAACAGATTCTCTCCTAAGCTTAATCAGGAACCAAAATGAAAAACAAAAGAAATTCAACAGGCCCTACCTTCATTTTTTAACTTCACTTTAACAAATTCCTTAAAAGCAAACAAACTTACTGTTTTCCTCTCTTTATGTTATCATCAGAATCTGAATCTTCTGCTTCTTTTACTTGTGTTTCATCCTTTTCTTCTTCCAAATCTTCTTGGTTAAAACCCTAAAGGTAGAAATAAGTTAGCCAAAGTTATCATAATTCCTTACAGATTTTCTTCTGTATAAGTGCTCTTAATTTTTTGCATTTTTAAACTAATACATCCACAAAAAACAAAAATTAAATAGGTATTAAAAGGTATGTAGTAAAAGGTACCTCCCTAGCCACTAGTGTTACTAGTTTTCACACATTTCCTTCCAGAAATAGTTCACTTTTATATATGCACTTCTACACATATATATTTAGTATCCCCTCTTATCATACAAATGGCTGCATATTATTCATAGTGGGTTTGGGATACTGCTCTACACATTTCAAATTAAACAACAGAATCTGGAGGCCAATCCATATCAGTATTAAGTATTATTCCTTTTAAGGCTTTGATTATTTCACCATGTGGCTGTAAACATAATTCATTTATATATTTGCCTAATGACATTTAATTCTGTGTATTTGAAATTTTGAGAAATATTTGCCAAATTGTTTTCCACAGAGGTTACATCAATCATTTCTTTTTACAGCAAAGTATGAGTGACCTGTTTCTCCACCTTCTTGCTACTATAGGTTATCAAGCATTGCTATCTGCTTATCTCTGGACCAAAAAAACAAAAGGCATCTTACTGTAGTTTTATTCGTATTCTCTTACTATGAGTTGAGCATTTTTTCATGTTTACAAAGCCATTTGTAATTCTTTCTCTGTGAATTCTCAATATCCTATGCTCATTTTTTGTTGGTCTGTTCACTTTTTCCTATCAGTGTGTAAAATCTGTTTAAAAATTAAAAATAGCCCTGTTAGTGACAGGCCCTGCATAATCCCTACATTTCTACAGTTTGATTTTGTTTATGTTAATGTTTGCCAGGCATAATTTTTCATTTATGTAAATGAAATGGCCAGTCTTTTCTTTATAGCTTCTAACTTTTGAGTTATACTTTGGGAAGAGAAGTCTTCCCAATGGTCACTTAGTACAGTGTATTTCTCACTGAACTGAAACTATAATAACCAAGTTGATGTTAGCTCTCTAAACTAGATAAATACATCTTATTCTTGTAACATCCTACTTTAAGGGGTATGAGCTCCATTAGTTCAGTGTCCAAACAGTTTCTGGCATAGCATACAATCTCTCAAATACTTGTGGAATAAATTCTTCCTATTTTCCTTAGGTTCACTGTTATTTTTCTATCATCTTGAATCAGATTCTAAATTCATCTACTTTTTCTCTCTTGCTAGTAAAAAAAACATTGATTTCTTTTTTCTTCCAAGAACTGTTCAACAAGGCTTTAAATTTCTGAGTGGCAAGGGTGTTTTGTTTGCTAATTTAGTTATTAATTTTCAGTTTCATTGCACTGCATTTAGAAATTATCTATACTTTGTACTTTTTAAAAAAAACTTGGGTTTAAAATTTATATGGAAATGCTGGCTGGGCATGGTGGCTCAAGGTTATAATCCCAGTATTTTAGAAGGCTGAGGCAGGAGGATCATTTGAGGCCAGGAGTTTGAGACCAGCCTGAGTAACATAGCAAGCCCCCATCTCGACAAAAAATTTTTTACAAAAGGTTATCCAGGTATGGTGGTGCACTCCTATATTTCCAGCTACTTGGGAGGCTGAGGCAGGAGGATATCTTTAGTCCAGTTTAAGGATGTAGTGAGCTATGAATGTACCACTGCACTCCAGCCTGGGCAACAGAACAAGACCCTGTCAAACCAACACCAACAACAACAAAAAAAAAAAACAGTACATGGATACACAAAGAACCAAGAAAAGCCAAGGCAATGCTAAAGAATAACAAGCCTGAAGGACACAAACAACTATCAAGAATTACATATTAATGGCACAAGCATAAAGAGAACAACAGAACAGAAAAGACAGTGCAGAAACAGATTGGAATATATAGACTCTTGATTTACGACACAGATGGCACTAAAGAGTAGTAGGAAAGGATAATCTTTTCAATAAATGGTGCTGGGTTAATTGGATATTCCAAATGGGGAGAAAAATCTTTACTTTTACCTCATACCACAAGCAAAACCCCATTCTAGGTGGATTATACAACTATGTGAAAGATAAAATATTCAAGCTTCTATCAGGTAACTTGGGAAAGAATATCTTCAAGACCTTGGAGACAGGCAAAAATTTCTTAGAATTTAAAAACCTTTCACCATAAAGAAAAAGACTGGTAAATTTGATCTATTAAATATATTAAAATTAAGAACTTTTGTTTATCAAAAGACTCCATTAACAAAGTGAAAAGGAAAATAATCAAATAGAAGAAATTACTTTAAACTTTCAAAATTGCCAGAGGGTTTTTATCCAGATTATATAAAAAGAGACTCTTCCATGATGTTTTTGGTTTGTTGCTTCTGTCACTTACATCCACTTAGAGGCCAGGGCACCATGGTTCACACCTGTAATCCTAGCACTTTGAGAGGCCAAGGCAGGAGGATCACTTGAGGCCAGGAGTTCAAGACCACTTAGATTACGGATTTGTCTATTTCTCTTTGAAATTCTGTCAATTTCTGCTATATATATATTTTAAAGCCATGTTATTCGGTACATACAATTTTAAAATATTTTATCAGTGTAAAGTGACTCTCTTTAACTCAAGTAACATTTTTTGCCTTAAAGTCTACCTTTTGATATCCAGTTTTCTTTTGGTTAGTATTCACACACAGTATCTTTTCCTACCCTTTTATTTTCAACTTTTCTTTATCCTGTTTCAGATGAACCTTTTGAAGTCAGTGTATAGCTGGTTTTTAAAATCTAGTCTGAGCACCTATGTCCTTTAATTGGAACTTTTAGTATGTTTACATTTAATGTTATCTCCGGTATTATCAAAATTTAAGTCTACTATTTTACTATGTACTACTTTCTGCCCCCTGTTCTATAGTTCTTTTTCTCTCTTCTTGCATCTTTTGGGACTGATTAGCTTTAATTATTCCATTTTCCTCTCTGTTAGTTTGGAAGTTACACATTTTGTTACAGCCTTTCTAGAGGCCACTTAACACACACTCTTATTAAAGTCTACTAACACATATTTACATACATTTGCAAAGATCTGTAAGCACTTCAATTCCATGTGTACTCCCAATCTGCTGTTGCCATCATGTGTTTTAATTTTATATGTATTTTAAACCACACATGACATTTTGTTTTGTATAGTTAATACTCATTTAGGCCTACGCATACATTGTGGCTCTTTTTTTCCTTCTTGCATCTAAGCTTCCACCTTAATGCTCTTTCTGCATTTCCTTCAGTTGGTATACCATTAATTCCCTCCTCATTTCATCTTCATTCCTGAGAAGTATTTTTGCTGAATATAACAGAACTCTAAGTTTGCAGTTATTGGATTCTATTGTTTCTGTTGAGAAGTCAGCTGTTAGTCTAATTGTTGATTTTCTGAATGAAATATTTTTCCTGTGACTGCTTTCAAGACTTTCCTATTTTCTTTGGTTTCTTGCAGTTTTAGTAATGTATTTAGGTGTAGATTTCTTTTTATTTATCCTGTGGCAATCTGCAGGACTTCTGGAATCTATGGCTTTATGTGTTATTTCTTTAAATATTGTTCCACTATATATGTAATTTTCCCTCAATTACTCCAATTTGTTCTTAACCTTTCCACATATAATCTACATCTTTTATTTTCTTTTAGATTTTCCATAATAATGTACCTGAGTGCTTCATTCTAGATATTTCCTATCTTCTATTTCACTAATTTACTCTTTGAATATGTCTAGTCTGCTATTACTATATTTTTATAGTTCTGAAATTTCTACTTGGTTCTTCTCCAAATCTGCTTTGTCCTTTTAAAAACTGTTTGTTCCGACAACATTTTAAATCTTTTCTTTTATCTCCCTGAAGAGATTTTTAAAGGCGATCTCTCAAATGCCTATACCTAGATTCCTAGGCCTATTTCTATTGTCTATTGTTTCTCCTGTATCCCGTTAAATGTTTTCTTTGACTGTGTATATCACACAGTATACATGAAAAACTTGAACCACTGTCACTGAATTTCTGAGACTAAGGTTCTCTAGTCTGTGAGATGATTCAAAGATGGTCTAAAATCTGAGCAAAGGCTATTTTACTTGCAGTTCACTCTTAATCTTAAGGGCGCTGCTCTTAGGAGCCCTAATCCAGGTATGAGAGCCCCTTAACCTCAATAGGCCCTGAACTTGACCTTTTATTCCCAAGCCTCGAGGCTGTCAAAAATATGAGCAGCCTCTCAGGTTGACAGGCAAACACCCCAACAGGGAAAGAGTTCTAAATACTGAGTCACTGTTTTAGGTTCCTGTCTTCTGGCTTAGTAATTCTTTGCAACCTTGTTTCTCAGTTATGAGCAGATTTCTAAATATTTTGTCCAGCTTTCCTAGCTGTCCTTAGCAGAACAGTTAGTCCAAATTACCCAGACTGCCTCTGTGAGAATCTGCAGTTCCCTAGTTGAATCTTATCCCTTAGCATTATAAAATGCCTTTCAGTGTCTCTTTGCATGTTCCTTCCTCCTTTTCATTGAATTTTGCAGGTTATTTTCCTTTTATGCCTTTGTATACACTTATATTTTGCTTTCTGAATCCCTTTCTTCTAGATTTTTCTCATAAATACATTAAAGTTGTTTATTTTTACTTACAGGAATCACCTATTAGAGAACTACTGCCACAAAAACAAACAAAAAAGCACAGTGAAAAAGGAAATATTTCCATCTTATACTTACTGTAAACTCTTCTTCCTCTTCATCACCAGATTCTCCAAATATGTCTGCAATAAGATTTCTAGAAAAGAAACAAATATAAAAACATTCACTTGTTTTCTTACCATGTAAATAGGAACTTTTTAAATTTTTTTTAAAGAGACAGGGTCTCACTTTGCTGCCAGCAAGAGTGCAGCAGTGTGATCACAGCACACTGTAACCTTGAACTCCAGGGCTCAAGCAATCCTCCTGCCTCAGCCTCCCAAGTAGCTAGGACTACAGGTATACACCTCCAGGCCCAGCTAGGAACCATTTTTTAAAATGGGGTATAATTTACTTAGAGTAAAATGTGTAGATCTTAAGTTTCCAGTTCAGTGAGTTTTTAAATGCATACACTCATGTAACCAGCATGCTAACCAAGACACAGAATAATCCCACTTCCCCAGAAAGTTCCCTTATGGCCTCTTCTAGTCAGTCTCCCAATATCAACACCCTATAGACAATCATATTTCCATCACCATAAATTAGTTTTGTCCGTTCCTGTACTTCACGTAAACGTAATCATGCAATGTTTTCTTTCTCTTAACATGCTATTTTTGAGATTCATCCATGTTGCAGTGTGTAGCAGTAGTGCAGGAACTGATATTCCAAATCCCCAAAGTCATGCAATTAGGGCATATTGTATCTCAACATGAAATTTTAATACAAATTTAAAAAACTTGAGAGACAAACCCTCTCTACTACCTAATTAAGAACCCTTGAAAACTCACGTTACATTGTCACTTACTCTTCTTCATTGCCCGACTCACTATCGCTCCCAAATAGATCCTTTTCTTCATTTTTCTTATCAGACAGTTTCTCTTTCCCTGTTTCTTCTTCACTGTCAGATGCCACTCTCTGCTCTCTTTTGCCTGACTTATCTGATACAGCATCACTGTCAGAGTCATCTGCATCAGAGACAATACGACTCTTCTTTGCTGTTGCTGAAAAAGAAAATCATCATTCATCTTAATTTGTTATGGTTATCATATTACTAAGCATAACAGGTGCTTTAAAATGGCCGTTTGTGTTAATAAGTTAAAGGGCCCCCTGACACATGGTTAAGGAAATGAAAAAATAAAAACTAAAAAAGGCCCATTCAGAGCCATCTTAAATTATCCATTATTTTGCTTAGGAAAAAGTGGCCTGGCCAAAAGATGAAGAAAGAAATCACCAATATGAAAGTGAGCATCTATAGCTACCTTTCCTTTTGGGGAACAGAGAAAATTAAGATTAGATTGGGTAGTTCTCCATTTTCAGAATCACTGGCCTGATTCCTTGGGCGGGGTCCTCACTTTCCGAATCACTAATTCGGGTTTTGGGAAGCTCTTCATTTTCTGAGTCACTGGCCTGGTGCCTTGGAGGGTCCTCACTTTCTGAGTCACTGATACGGGGTTTGGGAAGCTCAATACTGCCGGGCAGAACTGCCATCCTTTCTACGTTGCCTAGTAGTAGCAGAACTAAAAGGGACTAGATATGCCTTTTTAGGAATACTTCACATGTTCCTTAACGCACTGCTGGCCATTTTGGAATTTCTCATCTTTCTTAACAAACTGGCAGCATGTGTGGTAGGTACTCTTTTTCCTTCTCTACTAACTGTCAGATTATAAGGGAATATGTCTTTTTCAAAAAAGATAAGTTTCATAAAATAGTATTCAAGTAAAAATTATTATCTGTCAAAATGAGGTCTCATGTAGCAAAGACTTGAATATTCTGAAGAGACATGGAGCCTCTAAACAGAATCCCCCAAAACTTCCCTGTATTTGGGTATTCAACAATGCTGAACAAATGAAGAGAAGCACCTCTGGAAGCTCAGTTACTGTTTGCATGGGATCTAGCGATTAGCTATCAGAGACCTACAGCTAATTCTGTATACAGTCAGGGATTTTATGTAAACATACTTCTTGGAAACATTACCCTTTCCAGTTAAAAAAAAAACAACAAAACTAAGTCTTTTCTATTCCCACTGACACTTGGTCTAGCTTATCACTTTGAGGGAATCAGAAATTAATAGGAGCTGCTACAAAAACTCAAAGGAAATTTAGTATTAGCTTAGCCAACGATACCCAGAGCAAATGATTGTCCAAGTGATATTTCAAAACATCAAGTTGAATGACGGATTATAGGTCTAACATAACAGAAAAGGACACAATGTTTCATAGTTATAAACTTAGATGATAAGCCATTGATAAACAGCCCAAAATAATTCCTTACATGCTTTCTCTTCATCTTCACTATCAGAAAGCACAGCAGCTTTTCGCTTTGCTACTTTCTCCTCCTCGCCCTCCTTTTCTTCATCTTCATCACTGTCAATTTTTTGTCTTTTGGGTTCTTCCTCCTCACTATCAGAACTGTGAAACCGTTTCCTATCCGTATGGCTATCTGACGGAAAGGAGTCATTCTGCATTTCTGTATCCTCTCCCTTATTCTCCCCATCACTGTCATCATCTGACTCTGGCTTCTGTTTGTGTCTGGAGGCATCTTCAGTCTCTGAATCACTAGCAGGTTCCTTCTGAGGCTCCTCACTCTCAGAGTCACTGACTCGGGGTTTGGGTAGTTCTTCATTTTCAGAATCACTGGCCTGATTCCTTGGGGGGTCTTCACTTTCTGAGTCACTAATTTGGGGTTTGGGAAGCTCTTCATTTTCTGAGTCACTGGCCTGGTGCCTTGGAGGGTCCTCACTTTCTGAGTCACTGATACGGGGTTTGGGAAGCTCTTCATTTTCTGAGTCACTGGCCTGGTGCCTTGAGGGTTCCTCACTCTCAGAGTCACTGATCTGAGGTTTACGAAGCTCCTCACTTTCCGAATCACTCATTCGAGGTTTGGGAGGCTCCTCATTTTCTGAGTCACTGACTTGGTGCCTTGGGGGTTCCTCACTCTCAGAGTCACTGATTTGAGGTTTTAGAGCATCCTCTGTTTCAGAGTCACTGGCAGGACTCTTTTGGACCTCTTCAATCTCAGAATCACTGGCAGGATGCTTTCTAACATCTTCGTTTTCTGAGTCACTTGCATGTCCATTAAGAAGTTCCTCATTTTCAGAGTCACTACCAGGTAATTTCCTGGTCTCCTCACTCTCAGAGTCACTCCCGTGCTGATTGACATCTTCATTTTCAGAATCACTTGCAGGAGGCTCTGCACGTTCCTCAGATTCAGAGTCACTGTCCTTTTGCCTGTGAAGCTCCTCACTTTCAGAGTCACTAGCATTAAGATTTGAGGGCTCATCATTCTCGGAGTCTGTCACATGATGCCTCTTGGCGAGGCCATCTTCTCGATCACTAGGCTCATTCTGAAAAATGAAGTGAGGAAAAATTAGATAAGTGCTAAAAAATGTTTGGCAGTAAAATGATAAAACTTCCAACAATATTTTAAATCTAGGAATGTATACATCTATATGTAGTATTTCTATCCCATACCTGTAAAGAAACATCCCACTTTAAAGAAAGCCAATCTGTGAAATGGCTAACACAGTTTGGATCCCAAAATGGGGAAAGATAACCAGCCTTCACCAAAACAAATTTGTAAAGCATACCCCGATTACTATCAGAGATTAATTTTAAAGAGCTAGATATTCTTAAAAAGTCTAACTTTCTCATATATAATTCTAGTTCCCAGAAACTTAACTATACTTTTTCAAAGAAACACAAACAAACATAACCAAGTTCTTTTAAAAAGGAACATTCTTGGGTTTTATAAGGTTAAAATTCTTTAGGGAAAAGAACCATAAAGCTTTATTTTAGTTAAAGGATCAAATAACATACAGGGATCATGCTCCCAAGAGAATTTAAACAAAAAAGGAAAGGAGGAGCTAACAATTCCTAAGCACCTATTTAAGAGTCAATCCATGTTAGGCTCGCTCCTGTTAGTTCATTCATTCCTCACAAGAGTACTTAACTGAGGCTTAGAATAGTCATAGTCATATATCTAGTAACCCTGGAACAAAAGCTTAAGTTTTAGAAAGAACATGATGAATCTAACTACACTAATACACAATGTTACTTGAAATAATTACTCTGAAAATATGCTCTAGGGCACAAACTTGATATATGCATACTACAGTTATGTTTTTAAAAATGCAAAGAAAAATATACAAAATTAAACATAGCAAAATATTAACAAGTGTTTTAGGATCTGGGCAACTTTTTTCCCCATCCAGTATCTTAACTTTCAATAACATGGTGATAATATTCTGGTTTAAAAAGTGAAAGTATTTCTGTGTTTGAGTGTTTCCCCTTAAAACTCTACTGAGCCAAATATTTCTCTTTAGCATATATGACTGAAGTTACGTGAACTTATCACAAATCAATTTTTAAGGACTAAAGAGTCTTTAATAATGTGCATGCCCACCATTATGCTCTGCAATAGTTAAGTGACTAGAGAATTCTTGTCATGACAAGATAAATGGCATGAAAATGTCCTACTTTAACTTACCCTAGGCTCACTTAAAGAAGACTAAGTGTGCTGTGTCTACAACTTCGAAAAGAGTAAAAAAAATTATAAAATAAGTCTGCAAAGCAAAAGTTTGAGTTTTTTTCATATTTTATTACTATCATTACAGCACAGCATTCCAAAGAAACAGTAATTGCTACACATGTTCACTGAATATAACACATTCAGGAAATTTTCCCAAACCATAAACTTTTCAAAATTTCCACAGGTGTTTTTCTTGAGTTCTCACTGGGCACTCAGCACAGTACCATACTAGATTCTAGTCAGTCACACAACACATTATCCCACTGAAACTGGTATTTACCTATTAAATGTAATATTAAGACTGGAGGAATAAAAGAATCTCGTGATTACAGTACAATACTCCATATATTGCTTAAAGTTCATTTAACCATACTTCTTAATTTAAAAGAATGTAGATAAAAAATTTATCTAGAATTTAAGACCTAAGAAGACAGGCATATTTTTGGTTTATTTTCTTCACTAAGGTATCCCCAGAGCATAGAATGGTCTCTAGAACATACACATAGTAAGTACAGGTTGAGCATCCCTAATTCAAAAATCTGAAATCCAAAATGCCTCAAAATCTGAAATATTTTGAGCACCAACATGATGCCACAAGTGGAAGATTCCATACATAACTACCCAACACAAACTTTGTTTCATGTATAAAATTACCTTCAGGCTACATATAATAAGATGTATATGAAACACAAATGAATTTCACGTTTAGACTTGGGTCCCTTCCCAAGACAGCTCATCACATATATGTAAATATTCTGAAATCCAAAACACTTCTGGTTCCAAGCATTTTCGATAAGGAATATTCAGCCTGTATTTGCTGAATGAGTAATAGAGCAGTAAAGTAGGAATAATATAAACAGAGAAATAATTAATTCAATAAGCATTTATTTAATGTCTACTATGTGCAAGGTGCTAGGAATCAAGAATGAATTTTTCCCAGTGCCTGACCTTAAGTAGCTATTGTCTAATGAGGAGCCAGCAAAACATACCATAACAATATAGTGTGATTATGCACTATTATGATGGCATACTTATGTTTTGAAAGCCTACAGGAAGTGCATCTATATGAAACTGAGCTGCAAAAGATGTATAGACACAGGCACTTCTGTACTTAGTCTGTGATGACTTAGTTAACTAGACTGGGGGGTCAGGGGAGAGAGGCATACAATACCAGCACAGGCAAACTAAGGTAGGAGGCAAATTAAAATAAAAGGCAAAATGGAACATTATGGCCTTAGCAATTAAACTGCAAATCTAAAAAATCCAAAATACAGTTTTTTAAAAGTCAGATATGAGTACAACAAATTAATAGTAGAAATTGGCATTTAAATGTTATCTTCTGGACAGGCATGGTGGCTCACACCTATAATTCTAGCACATTGGGAAGCCAAAGCAGGAGGATCGCTTGAAGTCAGGAGTTCAAGACCAGCCTGAGCAACATACTGAGGCTTCATCTCTACAAAAAATAAGAAAAATTCACTGGGCTTGGTGGCGCACACCTGTAGTCCCAGCTTATTTGGGAGGCAGAGGCAGGACGATCGCTTGAGCCCAGAAGTTTGAGGCTACAGTGAGGTATCATGGCACCACTGCATTTCAGTCTGGGTAACAGAGACCTTGTCTCCTAGGGAAAAAAAAATCCATTTTCTTAAATTCCCTCTTGGTAACTGTCAGAGAAATTTAGTACTCTGAGGGCCCTGAGAGGCTTTACGAATGTCTATAATGGCGTATACCTCCTCCTTAGCAATTGTTCACACTGCGGTTATAAATAACTACTGGTTATCCATCATAATGAACAACCTTGTTCACCTCAGCACACAAATAGTAATCAAACTCTTTATAGACCAGAGCCACAATACACACACACGCGCGCGCACACACACATGCACACACAGATAAGTGACCTTCTTAAACTGCCAAAGTAAATAATAATAAAATTGCCACAGAACAAATATTAATTTGTAAATGTCAAAGTAGTATCTTGTCAAATAGAAACCCTTGTAAAGAATCAAAAAACTCAGGACATTTGCTTCTTTATACATCAGAAGTATCAAACTCAAAACACTTGACCTTGCATACTACCCTATCATTATCTCTATCATTATAAATTGGTAGAACACTCAATACTAAAGTAAGTCACACAGTAAATTTCATCAGGAAATATCCATAGGAACATTTTCGAAAATGTTTCACTGGAGCCTAGTTCCAGAAGCTGTATTTGAAACTCTCTTACTGGAGTTTTTATTACGTATCAGTTTAATAAGCTTATGAAAGTATCTGAGAAATCCAGCAATAAACTAACACAATGCTGTCAATCCAGTGCAGTTCCTGGAATGTTGCAACACTTGAGACTCCAATTTTACAACAAGCACACACAAAATAAAGTGAAGCTATATACCAGAGTGTCTCCTGTCTGTCAAAAGCTGGTAGATCTTACAATGAAAGAGTCAAAAGCAAAAGCACTCCTGATAAAAAATACTAGAAAAAAAACTATACACAAAATTTAAGATTTTATGACAATGACACAAACTCCTGCCCATCTCTCTAGATCCATTTCTGCCTCCTCACCAACACCACCACTATGCACTACACCAGCAGTTCCCAAACTTTAGTGTGCATACAAATCACTGAGGGAGCTTTGGTGAAGACCATACCAATCTCTGTATTAATTCACTAAGTCCAGGGAAGGTGTCAAAGAATCTGTATTTATTTTAGAAATTCTACTCCAGTTCTAGTAGTGTGAAACTAACTTCACTCTGATCTCCATGCCTTTGTCTAGAATATCTTTCCCCTGCCATATCCATTTCACACCTCAAAATTTGGCAAAAATATTCCCCTCTTGAAGCTTTTTTCATCTTCTCTCAAGGTAGGATGGACTTTGTACAACATAACGTGACAGGTCAAAAAGACCCTGGGATTCAAACTCTGGCTCTGACACTTTCTACTGTGTCATCCACGGAAATATTTTTAACTCCTCAAGCCTCAGTGTCCTCGATCTGATGACATTAGGAATAGTATCTATATTTTAAAGGACTGTTCTGAGGATTAAATGCATGTAAAGCAGTTAGCACAGAGCCTTTGAGCATTCAATAAATACTACTAATCATTAATAACAAAATCATTTTAATTTTTAATACAAAACATTCACCCTTCAAAATTCAGCTCAAACATATCCTCTGGGAAGGCTGAGTTGCTTAGCCATTCTCTACTTCACATGCCCATACCATCTCAGACATCCATCACTACTTCACTGTAAGGTGACTGACACATTTATCTTCATCATATACTGACCTTAAAAAAAAAAAAAAAAAGAGGCCATTTAAAAAAAAATGTATCTTTTACCTGCAGCATAAAGAAGACACTCAAAATACATTCACCAAAAATGAAAAAGAAATCCCACAAACAATGCTTAACAGAAAATATATGGAAAATAATGTTTGCAGTAAACATTATTTATTGAAAAATAGTATTTTTTCTCCTCAGTTTGGCAGAATCGAAGACAAAGGCTGAAACCTAGTACAAAGTATAAATGGAATCATAACAACTAGTAAGAAATAGTGTTAACAAGGACAGTAGTGGCCAAGAAGAATCTTCTAGTTGTTTTGAGGTCCTCCCCATAAGGATATTTTCCTTATACTAACAAAACTTCTTGCTGGAAAGATCCAAACAAGAGCAGACTGCCATTTTTACTCAACTGAAAGTGAGGCTGGAGCTAACCAGGGCCATCACCAACTTCAACAGTAGAAGGATGGTTGGGCCACTGCAGTGCTTTGCCTGCAGTCAGAAAGCAAGGAAAAGTCAGGTTCCATTTCCATACAACATCTTCCTCAATAGTCCCACACCATATTTTTCTTCTGTGGCACCCGCACGAAGGGAACACTCTACTTTTCTATGTAGATGTACTCTACAAGCTTCTGGATTTTAAAATACACATTTCCTTTAATATATTGTCCTTAAAACAGAAACCAGCTGACTAAAAACCATACAACCAATTTCATGCTGTCCAAGAGAATATTAAAGTAAAACAACAAAATTTAGAACTGGCAACTAGTTATAACTAGGTCACATTCGAGGGCCAGCCCTCAACTTGGTGCTCAAACTGCTTCATTAAAAAGCTGTATTTCCAGTGATGACTATGCAAAACGATCTTTACAAAGTCCTTCTCCTTCTTCCCTATCTGCCCCACTACAAAGTATGGGAAGCCATCTGGCCAAAACTTCATTCTTCAGCATCACCTTCCACTAAGCTATTCCATTTCCAGCCACAATAATCATTCTTGAAATATACCAAGTCCCTCCCAATTCTAGGCCTTGTACCTGCTGCTCCTCTAGCTAGAATTACCACAGTCCCAACTCACTCTCTCGTCGGCTGCAATATCATAGCTACTAAGCTTCCTCCCATAGAACTTCGTATATATCCTTTCTGTAATGATGCACTGTACAGTAGGCACCTGTTTGCAGGTCTGCTACACCCATTTGGACACTTTAAAGCTTTATGTTTGCATTGCTGTGCCTAGCAAATGGTAAACACTCAAAAAATGTTTACTGAAAGACATGGGTAATAAATTATCACAGACATTATACAAACTTAAGCAACAGTGCCAAAATTTAGGGAAACACATTCTAATCTAAAGACTTAATTATCTTAATTTGGAAATCATATGACAAAATTGGGGACAGAGAAATGAATGCCAACTATCTCCTATTGCACAGGAGGTACAGGGTAATTGGGAATAAAAAAATCTTCAAAGAAAATACTGAGTCTAAACTTCAATACTTTTTCTTCAAATTTGAAAAACTACCTTTCCATGCATCCTTCTATCTAATCTGTTAAGAAGAGACAATCTGATAATTTTTCAGTAAGGGAATATATACTAAAGACAAATTAAAAATAGAAAAAAAACCAGTACAGAAAAGGTTTATCTTTATATTGAAGGGTTCTTTACAAAGTTCTTCTAAATTTTGAAGTTTTTAGTACTTTTAAAATTATTTGATGCATGCTTATAAAACTGGGTTACCATATAAAATGATGGCACAGTTATTCTATTAAATTATTTTCCCTTTGATTTTAAAGATTAATGTGTACTGCAGAAATAAGACAAACATTAACCACACTACCCGAAGATCAACATCATTTACATTTTGGCATAAGGAATCTCCTTTCAATCTATTATCTATGTAAATTTACTTTAAAAAATTAACCAGTATCTAGAAGAACAACAATTCAATAGCCACATGGTGAATTCTCTATGTAACCAAGTATTCTTTTAAAACAATCTGGATAGCTGCATTGCCATTCTTAACAAGTATTCTTATATTTTAATCACTCATTTTCTATATTGTTGAATATTTGTTTCCTTTCCTATGCTTACCATCCTCACTTTTCCATCTCTATGCTCTCAGCCCAGGGTGGTTCTGGCACTTTACCCAAGGCGGCATTTGGGAATGTGAAGGGACATTTTTGGTTGTCAATGACCAGGGAGGATGTGCTATTAGAATCTGACTTAATGCCCAGGAACTAAGACAATAAACATCCTGTAATATACAGGCATGCCCCAAAATACCTACCACTAGCTTGCCCAGAATCTCCTGTTCAGGAAAGCAACATAGGCTGCTCTCTGTGCAGGGGGGCCATGTACAGGACTTGGGGGACCTGACCCATCCACACACAGACAGTAGACCCAATGAGATGAAACAGAACAAAGGGCCCAATACAGAGTGTTATAAAAGACAAAGCATACTGGGTTCCACTGGGATTTGAATTTAGAAATGTGGACAGGCTTGACCAATCAGTAAAAGGGATAAAAATGAAGTCAAATGAGGACTTCTGGCACCACAGCACGAGAAGTTCTTGCTGGACTGCTCCCCAGTGAAACTGGTGAAATTATTTAACAGCAACCATTTCAAGTCTCTGGAAATGGCCCTAAGGGCAAAGAGCAAATGGACAAACATCTACACAAATTCAACAAGAGGCTAGAGCCTCTGATATCTGAACCAAGATCACTCCCCTCTTCTAACTTCCCAGCTCAGCGAGGCAGAGACTCTACGGCCTACTACCGCAGCCAAGAACACAGAGCCAGCCCCCGGCCCCACCCTGCCTCCAGTCAGAGGGCTTTCTTCCCAGGAAGAGCAGGACACGTCAGTGTTTCTCATCTGCCCTCCAATGGCTATTGCTGAGGCTAAGTTCTGTGCGGGTGCAGTTGAGAGGTGGGGGCTCCCACATGTTGCCCAGCCCTTACTCACGGAAAGGTTCTACTGTGGGCACAGCATGCTGAGGATAACACGGCCCTGATCACCCTTGCCCCAGCGTGTGAGACTATGCCAGGAGAGGCAAGCCGAGAGGACTTCAGGTTGCCACCTCATTCCTACCGCTCACCCAGAGCTCAGCTTCTAGAGCTGGGGAGTCATTCATAGAGAAGCCTGCCACTGCTCCGACCTTCAGCTCCAGACCCTGGCTCAGAGATTTTGCCTAGAGAAAATGCAGGTTATAAACCAAATAGCTCCTAATCTCTCCCCAAAGAAACTTACTTTGTTTCCAATCAAATTTGGGGAAGCTGTGGTGGAAGGTACTTGGAGGAGCCATCCTGGGGTCAGAGCAAACATCAAACACTAATCTCAGAAACTATTCCTTCAAAGGAGCCAGAATTTAATTAGTTAGTTTGGGGGAACAATTTATGCCCCAGAGAACTGTTGAAAACAATGGCAGGATCAAGGGGCAAAAAGTGGAGTTTCAGAGCTGGGTGTGGTCAGTGAATGAGAAAAAAAGAGCACTACCAATACTGTTGCCAGCCCAGGTGACCGGGAGCATACCCCAAACTGTACTTCCTTGAGGAACATCGGAGATTTCACACTGTGTGTGAGTAAACAGACTTCATTAAAATAATGGAGCTAGTCACTAAGCAAATAAGTAAGCAAATAACAAAAACACTCCCCTAAGGGACCAGTATCCAGAGTTGCTACAATATTCTCTAAAATTTCCAGTTTCCAACAAAAAATTAAGAAGCATGCAAAAAAAACCAGGCAAGTATATAACGGATACATCGGTGGGGGCGGGGAAGCAGGCAGCAGAAATGGCCTGTGAGAGCAACCGATTAGACTGATCAGAAAAAGGCTTCAAGTGGCTATTGTAAACATGTTCATAGAACTAAAGGAACACATGAGCCAGAAGTAAAGACAGCATGATGATAATGTTGCATCGAATAGAGAATATCCATAGAAATGGAAATTATGACTCATCACTTACAAGGGAACCCCAATAAGATTAACAGCTAACTTCTCAACAGAAACAATGGAGGCCAGAAGGTAGTGAGATAACATACTCAAAGTGCCCACAGGCCAAAAAAAAAAAAAAAATACAGAAAAATCCCGTCAACCAAGAATCCTATATCCTATGAGATTACTTTAAAAAAATAAAGACTTAACAACAACAAAAAAATACTTTCCCAGATAACTAAAACTTGAGAGAATTTGTTGCTAGAAGACACACTATACAAGAAATACTAAAGGAAGTTCAGGCTCAAAACAAGAGATCTCAGATGGCAATTTGAATCCACATGAAAACACAATGAGCACTATAAAGGTAACTACATAATTATAAAAGATAGTATAAATGTATTTTATCCTTTCTTCTTTTAATTGATTTAGATAGCAAGTGCATAAAATAATATGTATATAATGTACCGTTGAGCCTGTGACATATAGAAATTTAATGTATTTGCCAATTACAGCACAAAGGAAATGGGTAGGAACAAAGTTGTACTAGGCTAAGGCAATGATGGGAGAAGGTAAGTAATTATAACAATGTACTTTTAGATTTGTAACATTAATAAATGCAGTATGTATAACAATATTTTTAAAAGTGAAAAAAGAGAATAGAGCTACATAAGAGTAACATTTCTCTTTAACACCAGAATTAAGATACAATTCAGCTTTCCGAGGGTGGCAGCAGGGATTACGGACACTGCCCCAGGGGTGGGAGCTGTCCTCCTATCCTATCCCCTCCTCTCACACTTCGCATTCCAATCGATAAAGGCCGTTTCTACCGCAGTAAAAAAAAAAAGAAAGATACAATTCATCTGAAGCTGACTCTGGTAAATTAAGATGTACATGGTAAATCCTAGAGTAACCACTAAAAAAAAGTGAATAAATTAAAATGCTACATTAGAAAACATCCACTTAATGCAAAAAAATCAGTAAAGAAAGAATAGAGACAAAAAGACATGAAACAAAAAACACAAAAGTAAAATGGCAGACTTCAACTCTATTAATACTAGATGTGAATAGATTAAATAATCCAATAGAAAGACAGATTGGATTTTAAAGAACATGATCCAACTATATGATGACAATAGGAGACACACTTTAGATTCAAAGATATAAACAGACCGAAAGCAAAAGGACAGAAAAAGATGTGTGTATCACACAAACAGCAAACACAGGAAAGCTGGAGTGGCCATAGCAATATCAGACAAAATGGACTTTAAAAGAAAAAAATGTTATTAAAGATAAAGAAGGACATTTTATGTTGACAAAAGAGTCAATCCATCACGAAGATGTAACAATTATAAATATATATGCACCTAATAACAGATCACCAAAATACATAAAGCAAAAACTGACAGAAATGAAGGGAGAAATAGATAATTCAATCATAATAGTTAGAGACTCCAATATCCATTTTCAATAATGGAGAAAACAGTTGGATAGAACTATTAGTCATCAGCTCAATAAGGAAACAGCAAACTTGAACAAGATAGACCAATATAGCACTGTTACTGATCCTGATTTTAAAATTTTGATATTTTGTTCATCATATCTTTCTGCATTAATTTTGAGTTTTAAAATATTTATCCTGATCACTGAGTTTTTCAAAACTGGAAAAAAAATAAAGCCAACCATACAAGAAACAGATATTAAGAACAGCCATTAGGCTGGCCCATCAATGACAGATGGACAGGACACACTCCCTGGACAGAAAGATTTAGAGGCCTCGCACAATATATATGGTATATTAAACTCTTATTTTCTTAAGGTAGTCTGACATGAAACTTACTTATGTACAATTACTTTAAAAAAATAAGTTAAAAGTTATTTTTGAATAACATCGCCTTCTAATGAAGTGGTTAATAAATCTGCAAAAATTACTGGTCTTCAAAATTTTATCAGCATTTCCTACACTGACCACTACCTTACAGATTGTGTGTTTATATTCCGTAGAGATCTAAAGATACGTGTGCAGAGTAAATACTGTAGGTGAAATGAATTAAAAAAAAAATACTAGCCTAAATTCTAAAATGCAAATCATTATTTGGCAAATTATGTTAGGAGTACCATCTTGTGGTAGGCAGAACAATGGCCTCCAAAGACGTGCACATCCTAACCTCTGAAACCTCCAAATGTTACTTTACATGTAAAAGGGACGTGCAGATGCAATTAAGGCAAGAATCTTGATAGGGAGATTATCCTGGATTATCTAGTGGGCTCAATATAATTATAAGGGTCATTACAGGAGGAACGCAGGACAGTCAGAGACACAAATGTGATGACAGAAAGAAGAGATCAGAGTCTTGAAGATGAAGAAAGGGGCCTCAACCAAAAAATGCAGGTGGCCCCTAGAAGCTGGAGAAGGCAAGGAAATGTATTCTTCCCTAGGGAAGGAACACAGCCCTGGTTGACACCTTGATTTTAGCCCAGTAAGATTCATTTGAAACTTGATTTCCAGAAATGTAAGATAATAAAGGTGTTGGTTTAAGCCACTAAGTTTGTCAAGAAACTAATATATCTCTTTCAGGCTTTGGTCCTGTAATGTGCACTGCTCCATTTAATAGAACTGTACTCTTTTAACATTCCATTAACTTCTAAAAAATATTTTTAATGGGAAAATAATCCAAAATTTCTTCTTAGAAGTCATTATGTACATATGAGAGAAACACATTATATACCTATGAGAGAATGAAAATGCAGGAGAAATAATGTCAAAACATTAATAGTCATTTCTGTGATAGCAGTGATGCTGACTTTAAGTTTTATAAGGAGATGGGGTCTCGCTATACTGCCCAGTCTTGCCTGGAACTCTCGGGCTAAAGCAATCCTCCCACCTCAGTCTCCCATAATCTTTTTCTTTAAATTTTAGATACAGATACTCCTTAATTTATGATGGGGTTACATCCTAATAAATCCATGATTAAGTTGAAAATATCTTAAGTCAAAAATGCATTTAATACACCTGAACTACCAAATATTATAGCTTAGCCTACTCTACTCTGAATATATTCAGAACACTCACTACAGTTGGGCAAAATCACTTAACACAAAGCCCATTTTATAATAGAGTGTTGAACATCTCATGTAATTTATTGAATACTGTATTGAAAATGAAAAACAGAGTGGCTATATGGGTATGCATACAGCTTTTGCATCACCGTAAAGTCGAAAACGGTTTAGTTGATCCTAAGTCAAGCACTCTGTGATTTCCAAATTTTAAACACACACATTTATTTATTCAGAATCCATTATCACTACAAAAAAGTAGTTGAAGATGCTGAAAGGTGAGCCTACATTATGTTTGTAAGTGCAGCACGAAGCCACATTATGACTACCTTAACAGGTTCTAAACTGACACTGGTCAGACTCCTGATGCTGTTTCCAAAGTAGAAATTTGAAATATTATACACTAAATGTTCTGTAACAATGTTTATGTTATCAAGTAATTTCTGCCTATCCTTAATTGGTATATTAGAATTTACTCTAAATGTTTAAGAGCATACAAAAACTTGAGCGACATAAAAATCTGTAAAAGAGGAGCCTTTTCCACACTCTCATTTAGCTCTCTGACCTCCCCTGCCCACTGCTGATGCCACTCCAGCCACACTGGCTCCTTGGTGCTCCTTGAAGACATCAAGCACACTCCCACCTTGGGTCTTTGCCAGTAAAGTTCTTCTCCGACATATACATATCTATGTGGCTGTCCCTACACCTCCTTTCACACCTTGGCTCAAATGTCACTTTCTTAATAAGGCCTACATCGACTTCCCTATTTAACACCAAAACCTGCCCTCCATCCTGGTACCCTTCACTTTGTTCTAATTTTCTTCTTTCCCCACAGCATTTTTTACCTTCTAACAAACTATATAATTTTTAAAAAATGTATACTGTTTAATGTCTTTCCCTCCCCATTGGAAAATAAATCCAAGAGAAGGATTTTGACTTTCAGTCACTGATAGTCCAAAGCTCCTAAAAAAGAGCTTAACACATAGCATGCACTCTATAAATACTTGTTAAACATGTGAATATACTAATTACAATTTCTAAGAATTACTGTTACTAAAAATTGGACACTTTTCTGCACATGTGTAATCAAGCAAAGTATACGGCATATAAAGTTCTTAAAAGAAAACATAACGCATCTTTATCATTCCTATTTGTTTCAGTTTGTGTCTACCAAAGCTTGTGGCTGATTTACTGAAAAAATGTTCCAATTTTATCTTGTTAACACTGTGCAGTAGAGACTATATAACCAGGAAAGCGAATTAAGTAGTTTTGAAATATTTATGCATTAGGCCAAATATGTTAAAACATACACAAGATCCAATCCTAGTCTGTATTGAACAAAAACAGCTTTTAAAATTACATTTGCTTTGTTATTACATACATTATATGCATGTAACAATGCAAAATTAGAAGGCCAAATCCTGACATAAATTTTGATAGGCAATAACTCCTATAATTTTCTATTTCAACTAGTATTTCTTGAGATTGGAAATGTTTATTATGCCAATAAGACATTATTTGGGGAATGGGGAAACTTAGACAAATATCAAGGGCCTGGCTCATTTTCTGAATTGATATGCACAGTTAAAAACTGCCTAATATTTAGGCCAGGCGTGAGCCACTAGCACTTTGGGAGGCCGAGGAGGGAGGATCGCTTGAGGCCAGGAGTTAAGACAAGCCTGAGAAACAGAAAGACCCAGTCTCTACAAAAAAAAAAAAAAAACAGAAAAATTAGCCAGGCGTGATGGTGCACTCCCGCAGTCCCAACTACTTGGGAGGCTGAGGCAGGAGGATCACTTGAGACCAGGAGTTTGAGGTTGCAGTGAGCTATGATGATCCCACTGCACTCTACCTTAGGCAACAGAGCGAGACCTGTCTCAAAAAATTTAAAAAAATTTTTTAAAAAATTGTCTAATATTTGAAATGTGACCCAATCAGATCTTATTTCCCTATGATTTCTTCAGCAACCAGATTATCCCTATTTATTTTTGAAGAAATTTTCTATTATTTTATAGTGACTGACCCCATGACAGGGACTCTACAACTCCTAAATATTACAGATCTCACAGAATGCAAGGGAAAAATCTCCCGAAGATGTTTAGTCAATACCTCTGAATGGTGTTCTACACTTCCAGTGTCTGATCCGGAGTGCTGCTCATTTACATCATCCTCACCGTCTGACCCTGAATCTCGTTCATCCTGTACTGGGGTAGCGCCACCATCATCTGCTTAAAAATAAAACAAAAACCCACTTATGCTATAAGATGGATGATATCTACAGCTGAAAGGAACACAATGAATCAAGGATACTACATAAAAACAAAAGTTACCATGCATGAAGCATAACTAATTATGTTAATACTTTGAACTAAACAATACTCATACAAATATTAATATCAACAACCATAACATGTACTGGGACATGCGTGGTAGCAAAAGTACATCATAAAAGGAATGAAGCTTAAGAAACACCACTAAAAACCAAGTCTACAAATTCTAAATAACAGTGTGCCGTTTAACTATCTGAACTTCATTCATGATAAAAATTGAGTCTTTCTCTCCATAGCACCTACCACCTTCTAACATACATGATTTACCAAGTTATTTAATGTGAGTCTTCTCCACTTGAATCAAAGTGCCACAGGAGCAGGGATTTTTGGTTCACTGCTGAATCCCTAGAGACCAGAACACTTCCTGGTATGTGACGTACTTATTGGTTTATGAATGAAGAACTCAAGGAACTCCAGTCCGGAAATAGTGAAAACTCATTAAATTAATGCATGTGTCATAATATTACAAAATGGTAAATATGAATTGCTACCTAACTGTAACCAATACTTTATAAAGTAAAACTGTATTTAGAGGAATTTAGGGATGTTTAAGGATGCAGCAAAACTTGGTTAGGGGGTTAATAAAAATAAACATTTTTTAAAATGAAATAGTCAACCCCAGGAAAACCAAAAGGTTGTATAAGAATGCAATCACTGTCACACTAATGAGCTACTCTACTTAGTTAAGGAGTAAAAAATAATTATACAATCATAATAAAAACAGTTTTGAAGCTTAACAATTATGCTGCAACAGTGGGAGTATGGGGGAGAAGAGGGCACATAGAGGCTAAAATACTGTCCTAGCGAAACAGTAATCATTACAGAATGCCTAAAAATGATGCAACAAGAGACAGCATAAATCAGGAATACAAAGGTAAATACCAAAAAACAGCTAAGAGAATAGAAAGTTGGTGGGGGGTAGGGGTAAATCAAGGTACTATTTTTTTGTTACTTCTTTTAGCACTTAACCTATGTACATGTATTATATATAATTACTTTTTTAAAAAGTAATTTGAAAGCACAAATGAATTGAAAAAACTATTCTAAAAACATCAGGAAACGTTTTAAGCAAAAGAGCAGCACATGCTTGGAAGACTGTAGTTGTGACTACTTGCTGTCATACACAATGAAACAACCTGAACTCAAAACAGAAAAATGCTTAACGCTAAAACAATTTAAGCACGTTGATACAGAATGCTCAAATAGAACTAGCACACAAGCGGAAGCAAACGGAACATGTTTTCTCCCACTAGGTTCTGCCTTACTCATCTTTGTATCACGGGTGCCTAGCAGCGTCATAGTGAAGTGGAGCCGAGTTAAGTGTTTATTGAATAAAAAGGAAAGAAGGGAGACGTCGGTGAAGGAAAGATCTCAAAGTGAAGGAAAAGCACAAAACCCATTAATAAGTGCCAGAGGTGCACTCCTTACTCTAAAGAATTTATGCAACTCAAACAAGTGTCCTGCATTTTCGTACGTCCCGTGTTGTTAAAGGCGAGACTAAACTACTTCTAACCCGCGGAGCTAAAAGTCTAAGGAAGATCCTCGTCCCTAGGATTCTCAGAAAACTCTCAACTCTTGAAAAATCTTTAAGTAGACACTTCTTCCTCCCTTGCTCTTTGCACACAGTGGGAGCTTAATATATGGAAGTGACTTTTCAATTTCAGCAAAAACCTTGGCCGACTCAGAAGATGGCTTTCCCTTTAGAATCCCCTCCCCAAGGTTGTAACTTTGGGGTCACAGCTGGTCGGCGAGCTCTTCCCATTCAGCCTCTCAGTTCACTTTAGGCCGGGTGAGGGGAGAGAACCTCTCAGGGGCTTCCCTCCCCTCCCTTCCCCGCGAAGGCGTAAGGCCAAACTCCGCCAAGTAACTGCTCCGTCCCCCAGCCCAGTCCCCCGAACTCCTGCCCCACCTGACTGGTCGCCACAGTAATATTCCGAGTCCATCGCAGGCGGGCTCTCAGCGGGGAGTGTCCGCGCCCCGCGCCGCCCCCGTCACCTCCTTCCTGGCGGTGTGACCCGCGATGGCGCGGACCGGTGCTCAGACGTCCCCGCCCGACCAGAGAGTTTGGAGGGTGCGGAAAGTTAAGAAAGCAGCAGCCGCAGATGAGAACGCTTCGACCTACAAGCCCCGGAAGAAAAGGCCGTACCCGGGAGGCCGGCAGGCAAAGGGGTCGGTGCTCTACTTCCTCCTAGCGCCTCTCGGGCCAAAATGGCGTCGGCCCACGACCCTCAAAGGAATGTATCGCGCAGGCGCCGTCACCCGTCAACCGGCCAATGACAAGACGCAACGGTAATGACGCAAGTCACGGCCGGAAAGGAGACTACTGGGAAAATTGTGCAGGAACTCGGGTTAAATACCTTCTTCGGGGGTGGGGGGGGCCTGATCTGTCCTCCGTGGAAATGATAATGTTACTTTCCTGGTTCTGTGTCCGCGCCTTGTTTGATGAGCTTTTGAGTTACTCTTCCGAAAAATGAAGACCCGCTAAAATTACATTTTCCTTCATTCGGCCCAACCACTATGTTTCCGTCACGCAGCGAGGCGCTTAATTCCCGCCCTTAGTTCGTAAAGGAAGTGGCGCATTGCCCTCTGGGACTTGTAGTTTGAAGCCGTGAGAGAGAGAGAGAGAGAGAGAGAGACAGACAGACAGACAGACAGACAGACAGACAGACAGACAGAGAGACAGAGACAGAGACAGAGACAGAGAGAGAAAACACTTTAGTCCTTTCAAGGAGGAAGGGAGAAAATTTGACAATCTACATATAAAGGGACTTCTTCCACCTGGTGGATGCTCAATAAATGTGTTGGTTGGGTGACAAAAGTACCAGATATATATAAGGAAGCCACTTAGTTTATTGCAAACAGTCTTAAAAGTTACTCTTCTTCCATTTTATTGAATTCAATGAATATGCACCGTGTCTACACATACCATAAATTGTGCTATGCTCTCTGAATGACTCAAAGATAATTACTCTCTTTTCCTGAAGGTATTTACTGCTAGTGCAATTGGAAAGCACATGTGTAGGCACTTTCCTTTCTTTCTCCATATCAAACATTTCCAATTGATCATAGTGCTCTTTCTGTCTGAACCTGGATTCGGTCTCAAAATGTTTTTGAACCCAATGCTCCGGGCAGCTATTTCCAATCAATTTGAGTTGGAACAAGAAATAAAATCTATTTGTCATCTTGGCTCTAGGGGAAGGACAGATATATAAACAAATACCTATGGTATCAGGAAGATTATAATCATCAACAAAAATAGATATTCCTTAAGTATTTACTATATGCTGAATCAAGTTCTCAACAATATACTATAGCAGCAATGTCCAGCAGATGAAAACTATTTAAAGAAATCCTATTGGGACCTCCTTTTGGAAAGCAAAGAATTATTTTGAAAGCAAATCATCATCCTCTGATTGATCTGTTTGATGAGATCAACTGTGTATTAAATTTTCTTTGTGTACCACGTACCTAAGAAGGAAAACAGGGTTCAATATCAATGCCTTAACTAGAGTATGGGATGAAGCCGAACAAGTAGAAAGGAGTGGTTTCTCAAAGAAAAACAATTCAAAGTGAAAAGCAAACAAACAAAATTAAAGCACTCCCAGGGATTACATGGAAAAAATATGGAAACTAAAATTACTATATGAATCTCTTTTCCCCTCCACTTGACATAGAAAAAAATATTCATTTCCCTCTTCTTCCCTAATGGAAAAACATATCTGATACCTGTTAGATCAGCTTTTTAAAGAATGGCTAATCCTTAATATGTTAACAAATCATAAAAGAATATTTTTTAAAGTGAGTCATTTCAATTTGACAAGGACTTTCCTTAGAACCCATAAAAATTTTTAAAAAGTGAAGGGTATGTACACAATGCAAAGAGAAATACTGCATCAACAAAGAGCACCAAGTATGGCATTTGTTAAAAAATAAAATAGATACATGTATCATTAAGTGGACAGATTTGAGTCCCATTGGAATGCTTAAAAATAACTTAGTTTTCTAGCCCAATCTTTGTTTTGAGAGAATTTTGGGCTTAAAAATGTTGGATCAGTTGTTGATCACCTATCATGTGCCACATAATAGTAATAATAGCTACTTGAGTGCTTTCTGAGTGCCAGGAACTGTTCTGAGAGTTTAGTTCATGTGTCTTAACATCTAATCTTCTAGAATCTGTGGAGTAGATATTATTGTTATCTTCATTTTAAAGATGATAAAACTGAGGCAGAGAAAGCCAAGTAACTTGGTGAAGGTCATGTAGTTAGTAACAGAGTAGTCTGGTCCCAGTGCCTGCACTCTTAACCGATAATACTTTATGGCTTTGGATGGGAAATGGGGCCCAAAACAGATATTCTGGGTTTCCTGGGATAGTTCCACTTTGAAACATTACTATTAGGGCTACAGTATTGCCAATATAATTATATTTATCCTTTCAAGACTATATGTTAGTAGAAACATGAGAATGACCAAGACTTTTGCTCCAAAAGCAATATCCCATTCATTCATTTTCAATAAAAATAATTATTGGCATCTTCTTTATTGTTTTTCTCATCTCAGTGACCACTCCTTCTTGGTCTCAGCTTGCTGAATGTTCAGTTCTCAGTTTTAGTTCTTGGCATTTTTCTCTATTTACAATCATTTTCCAGTTGTGTTATTAAACCTCATGGCTTTAAATACCATTTGTATGATGTTGACTCCAAAATTTATACTTTTATCTCAGACTCCTCTGCTGGATACCAGACTTATGTATCCTACTGCTTACTTGATGGACACTTGGATGTCTAATGAGCAACTCGAATTTAACCTGCCCCAACCTGAACTACAGATTCCTGCTCCTTCTTCCAAAGCTTGCTTCTCCCATGGTCTTTCCGTATCAGTCAATGGCAATTCTATTTTTCTATTCAGGAAAAAAGTCTTGATGTCATCCCTGCCTCTGTCTTTCTCTCTCCATTTCCAACCCATCAGCAAATCCTGTCAGTGCTCTCTCTTTGAAATATAACCAGGACCCAACAACTTTCTACCATTCTCCCATATTCCCTTTGCCCATGCTATCATTGATATCAATGATAGCTATCATGCTATCATTACCTCTGCCCTGAGTTATTTAGTCAGCCTTTTAATCGGTCTACCTGCTTCCACCCTGGCCCATTTTCAGCAATGCATCCATAGTATCCCTAAGCACAGTACTCAGAGAGATCATTTTGGAATAGCAGTCAGGTCAAGTGGCTTCTCTGCTGAAAACTCTCCAGGGGCTTCCAACCTCATTTGGTACAAAAGCCGGCATTCTTACAGGACTTATTATGACTTAGTCCTTATAGGACCTGTAAGATGCTACATTATTTTCCTCCTCAAGGCTCCCATTACTTCTCTGACTGTATCTCCTTCCCTTCTCCCCCCACTCATTTTGTTCCAACTACACAGGCCTCCGTACTGTTCTTTAGACATGTCAGACACAGTCCCTCTTCAGTACCTTTGGACTTGCTGTTCCTTGGTCTGCTGGACACTCTTGCTTCCAACAACTATGTACCTCATTCCTTTACTCTTTTGGATCTTCAGTTAAATGTCATTTTGTCAGAGAGGTTGTCTTTGGCCATCTTAGACGATATGCACCTTATCCTCACTGCCTGTCCTGTTCTCCCCATCCCTTAGCATTTTCTCTAATGTTATTCTGCTTTATTTTCCCCTCGAGTATTTATCAATGATTGACATTTTATATCTTCATTTGTTTATTATTTAAATCACTCCATCAGAATGTCAGCTCAAAAATCACTCCATCAGAATGTCAGCTCAATGAAGACAGAGACTTGTATTTTGTATTTTGTTCTCTGTTGTATATTGAGCTCTTAGAGTGTTATCTTGCATGTAGTTGGTACTCCAGAAATCCTTGTGGACTGACTGAATGAATGAATGGGTGAACAAATGAATGAATAGAGACCGAGGATGAACCAGACACTGGGCTCGGCGCTGTGGATTTAGCAGTGAACAATATCCAGTTACGGCCTTTATGATCCTCACGCTATTGGTTGTTGGCATTCTTATTTTCTCTAAATGTAGCTTGAATTTTTTTTATAGTCAAGTGAAAACAGAAAGTGAGGAACAAGTGAGGAAAGATACAGTGGTACAGTATGATAATCACTAGGGAAAGGGAAGGGTAAAGATTTTAATGTACAATGTGTCACAAGAGTTTTAATACTCCCTATACCACACTAGTGTTGTAATACTGAAGTTCTGTTAGGAAGCCTTCAGATACAGCCTGTTCCAAAATTTGCCGGATGGACTGTCATTATAATGCCCCATCAAGGGAAGGAAGCTAGAAGTCAAGCCAAACTGCCACGATGGCTGCTCACCATCACACAGGTACTACTCACAAATGCTTTTTTTACCTAACGTTATTCTTGGAGCACATTCTATGTGGAAAATTCACACCTTATTATTTGTTTTGTTTCACTAAATATCAACCTGCTTTTTCTGGCTTGTTCACATTTCCAGTGTTTCATGTGTAGCCAACCCAGGAACATAATGCTACCTGAAACCTTGGGGCAAGTTGGAAATTTTGGAAATTATTTTCCCTCTCCCCTTAGAAAAGCCTTGAGACCTCCCCTGCTCCTTTCCTGCCTAATTTTTTTTAAGGCCGATTTATTTAATGATAATGGATTCTCCTTTCTTACTCTATGGACAGTTCTCCAGCCACCTTGAGCTGTGAAGAGGCCATGGTAGGAACCTTGCTAAGTAGAGGGGCAGAGACAACCTTCAGGATTTCTTTAAGGTTCATTGACACTTTAGGCATGGCATAGGACATAACTGGTTACTTTGCTACTGTGGAAATGAGCCTTTTGCTGCCAGCTGTGTGGCTCAAAGTATCAGAAGATAGAACCCTCCCTTTTTTTTCTTAGCTAGTTGTTCCCTATAGTCATAGACTACTGAGTAGATTTATTTTACTTCTTGAGATTACATTAGTGGTGGAGGATGGTCAGAATTTGTGTGGGCATTTTACAGGTATTAATTAAAATAACCATAGCCCTATAACAAAAGAAATGCAGGTGTGCCACACTGTCCTGACTCAGTGAGAGTTTCCCACCTGGTTCTGCCAAACATCTTTGCCAGATATGTAGCACTTCTACTTGAACTGCCGTCACTCATCTCATTGCCTGGGCTAATGAGTGTTCTGGTCACTGAAAGGGAATTACAGAGTAGGTTGGATGGGTCTGAACAAAGCCTTAGAGAACAAACGAGGATCACTTTCAGACAATCATTGGGTGGTTATTGGGCACCATGTTGGCAGCTGTCATTGGGTGATCCTCACCAGGCGATGGGAAGAAAGCTAACATGGCTGCTCAAGTCAGGAGACGCTTGGGGATCACAGGAATGGATGGGGCACTCCATGTGAGTGCTGAGCCAGTTCTCTGCTGGTTCCTCCTTTGCACTGACAGCCAGTGGTACTTTGGCCAAGTTCAGCCATCTCTCTCTACTCCGTTCTCACCCTGTCTGTGTCAATAGTTCCTCTCTCTTCTCTGTCATGCAGACTTTACTTGGTCTGGAGAAAGAAAATAAAACTTAATTGTTTATTCTTATAAATCTTTTTTGAATAACACTTAAGTCACAGTTTTCGAAACTCAAGAGCTGAACACATTTTTGCCTTTCTTCCCTGATTTTACACTGACCCCCTTCTTTAAGGCAAAGGGTGACAGCCAGACCTGAGGAAAGGGTCCTAGAGTTCATGTGAAGAAATGAAATGAGGAATGGAGGAGGAGGTGGAATGAGGAAGACAGTGCATCACAGTCCAAAATGTTCTCTTGCTGTACTACCATTTTATTTGCTGGTTAAGATGCTCCATGTCAAACAATGTGCCAAACGCTGTCTCTGGTATCTTATTTAACTTGCATAACCAACCCATGCAAAAAGTGTTATTTTCTGATTTAACAGAGGAGGCAAAAACAAAGCCCAGAAATGCTGAGTAACATGTACAAGATCATACAACTGGTAGGTGATAGAGCTGTCGTTCAAAGTCAGAGCTTTCTAATTCCCAAATCCATTTGCTTGAACACTCATTCACTACCCCTATTGCCAGCCCCGAGAGATGCATTTTGAGCAAATAATGCTGTGGCCTCTCCCTTGCTTTGTTTCCATATAGCGAACACCATATTAGATGGAGGGCACATACACATTGGTATCGTGGGGTGAACATTCCTTTTGGCTTAGACCTGGACTTCGTGGTAAGGATGCATGCATTGCTGGAATGTTAAGGAGTGGAGCTTCTTGTTGCTGTCTGAGCCAGTGCAGAGGTGTCAGTTTTTCTTTTATTTACTGGGGGTGTCTCCTATAGAGGCCCTAGGGACCCGCAGGTGCCCAGCCTGCATCCAGCACTGTCCTTCCTTAGGAGACTGTGGAAAACAGCGAGCAATTGTTTTCCTCCCTTTCACTCACAACTCTCTTTGCTTTCGCCTGGGCCTCCTTCTAGTAAACTCCATTCTTCCATTTCCTCTGGATGGCTACTCTGGCCCAATGCCATCTCCACAGGAAAACAAGGAGCCTTCCTTTCTGGGATAAGAGATTTCTCAATCCCCCACTGTAGCTCTCTCAGTAGATAAAGATTTTTTGGCACATTTTCAAGGATGTTGTAGCTGAATTATCCACCTCTGTGCTTTCTTCCATTTGCTTTTATGACATTTTTTTCATTCTCCATTGTTCCTTGTAACTTTTGTTGATGACAAAAGATATCCGCCATTTACATTTGAAAAAGGGTAGAGACTGCTGTTACAAATCCAGAACAATACCCACGGAAGCTCAGTTTCAGTCCCACTTACTCAATTGAATAGTCGTTTAATATTTTAATAAAATAAAGACCTCTTTTAGTACCTGCTGCTGGGTCTGTGAAGTTTATGATGCATCTTTTACATTCATTTTCACATTTAAATCCTAATATTTTCTCTTTTGCGCCAGAGCAGGTTAACACACTGCAGGGAACACTTTCCCTTGATGATGAAAACAATATTTTTAAGATAAGTAAGGCTTTTAGTTTAAGTATAACCAAGGGACTCATTAAGGAATGTGTTCAATGTACCAGTACCTGTACTCTCACTTCTAAACCACTAGTATGTGTGCTGGAGTTTAAAATATTGTTATTTGATCATTTCTGGGAGGAAATAAACCATTTGTGTAAGGTTAATGAAAAATCAGTTAGTAACATCTACTAGCCAACTCCTACAAAGTCTCAAATGATGACATTATCTTGGTGAAGTCAGTTGGTTCAAGATCTGGCCTTTAAGGCTTACAACCTCTGAAACCTGATTTGTCATTACATGAAGAAAAGTATTATTCCCTCCAAGACAGATTTATATTAACTGAGTGTATTAAGATTGTTATATAAATTGCCAATGTCAGTTGATCAATTCACAAAAAGAAATGTAATTATCATTTGCCCTGAAATACTTGCATAGCAAGAATCAGCATATTCTTTCTCTGTACAAAGACCTGCATGTGAAACCAAATTATAGCTAAAGATTGCATGATGATCCTGGAATCTGTAGAAAGAGGATTAAATTGAGTCTGATGTCAGGCTAAAATTACCTGATGCAGTGATTCTCCACCTTGGCTCTATCTCTGGGACGACTGGAGTTTACGAAATGTTTAGAAGCTTGAGATCCATTTCAGACCTAAAATTAGTGCCAAGTGTTTGTATTTTTTTTTCTTAAAAATTCTACATGTGCTCCTCTTGGTCAGTCAGGGTTGAAAGTATTGTTCTGAAACATTTGTCTCTACTATAGGAAAGGTTTTGCAATAGTGCCATATTACTTAAAGTCTGTTTGGCAAGACTCTCTCCGGAATGGTGCTTGAAATCACAACATCAAGATTTGTTTTGGTCATTTCCCTTTGTCTGGGGTTACAAGGACAATCAATTCCCTTTTTAGACAGGTTTTTGCATCTAGACAAATGCATGCTCCGGCCAGAGTCCTTTTAATTTTAGATAACTTTGCCCATCCTTGCTCCCGTCCATGTTGCACTGATCATACAATTAAATCTTCCAAGCACACACAATCTTGTTTTTTTCTCTGCAAGTTTTGAGAGATCTCTGTTATTTTAATCTGATGTTCCACTTTTGCAACCAAGGAAAACAAATCAGTGGGCAAAGGAAGTTGTTTTCCCTCCTGCCCTGTAAGTTTATGCAAAAATCAGATATTCCACACAAATACCTATTTGTTGTCATCGGGACCACAGTCAGAGGCTTTCAACCCTTTCCCCAGATTGTAGCTGGGATGATCTTTCTTAAACATCAGTTTGATCGTGCCAGTCCCCTTCAGTGAATTCCTGTAGTTCTTGTACTAAACTCTGAAACTTGCTTCCAAGGCCGTAGGCAGCATGATCTGTGCATCACTGACTTCTCTTGTCTCTCTCTCTCCCTCACCTCCACGGTCATGTTTAAAGCTGTTTCTGCAGTTTGCTCAGTTCTTTGAATGTGTGAATCTCTTACATTTTCTCTTCCTAGGACGCTTACCATCCTCTTGTTCACCCATTAGCTTTTCTCCCCCTTTGATTCCCAGCCTCAGTGTTACCTTTCCTGATTTCCAGTCTCAGTTTAGGAATGTTAACCATGCGCTCTTGTGATGCTCTTGACTTCCATGGTCATAACTCATTATCATGTTTTTAAAAATTGCTTTTAGGATAAAGTCCTGTTCTAGCTCAGTATTTAATCCATTAGCCCACCGCTGGGATTCTTATTCCTTTATCCTTTGGACCTCTCTTTCTCAAGGTCTCTTGATTCCAGTCATGGTAGGTTATTTCTTAGCCATCTATAACTGTTTTTATCATCAGGTCAGTACACCAGTAAGACATCTCAGCCTTTTATATTGGATTCATATTATCATGAGAATTAAGGCCAGGTGTGGTGGCTCACACCTGCAATCCTAGCACTCTGGGAGGCCAAGGTGGGAGGATCTCTTGAGCTCAGGAGTTCAAGACAAGCCTGAACAAGGACAAGATCCCTTCTCTACTAAAAATAGAAAAATTAGCTGGACATCATGGTGAGCACCTGTAGTCCCAGCTACTCAGGAGGCTGAGGCAGGAGGATCTCTTGAGCCCAGGAGTTTGAGGTTGCAGTGAGCTAGGATGATGCCACGGCACTCTAGCCTGGGTGACAGAGCAAGATTCTGTCTCAAAAAAAAAAAAAAAAAGAATTAAACATATGTTCTTTACTAGCGACTATAACATAAGTAGAGAGGTGTGATATTTTCAAGGTGGATTTAGTTCAAAACTTTTAAGATGTTCTCTTTCTTTGCTACTTCTAAGCTTCATTTCTAAAGGTATCTACTCTTGCTGTTAATCTGAGTGCTAGCCCTCCCTATGTCTTTACCGAATTGAATAAAGGGGAGAACCATTTTGTAAGCATAAGGTCCCAGCCAATCACATTTCCCAGGCTTAATCGGGAGGAAGCTAGCCTATTAATGTGTTTAGACAGATCTCAAATTTTTCAGTCGTGTTAGGATTTCATGTAATTTTTTTTTATTTTTCTATGTTGGTTTTGTGTTAAATATTTCCCTAAATGGGATTTCATTTTTAGAATTCTTAAAGGTATAAACAAATTTGCAAACTTTTCAAATAATCCTTTGTCAAGCTATGTAACTATATTTAACTGGATCTCGGTGGTTTGGCAAATTCTCTTGCTATGTATGTAGAAGCTTCATCTTTCTCCAGTAGTCATGTAAAGGGAACAATGTTTCCCCAGTCTCTCTGCAGTCTTTCCTCCCATCCTGGATGCCCATATTCTCTTTGTATAAAGCCCACTTTTTGGAAAGACCTGGATCCAATTTTAACTCACTGTCTTAAAAGTTCTGCTATTTGAATTTTTAGTTTCCTATTCTAAGGGCTAGTAATATGCAATGGGAAAAATTAACTGAGATAATATACACAATATGTTCGACATTGTTCCTGGCACAGATCAAGATTAAAAAGATGAGAGTTTCATTTGATTTTCTTTTAGCCACACTGAATTCACAATTTCTAGAACAAATCTTCAATTCTCCATGTTAGTGCATATCTACTCTTCCTTCCACCGTAAAGCCTTACCACACTCAGAGTTATTCCCTCCTTTCTCTGGGTATTCGTAGCCCCTTTGTTCTTCTTACTCTCATAACACTTCTCCCCTTGTGCTGGGAATCATTAATATACCCCAAATGCTGTGAGCCCCTCCAGAGAGGCACTGACCTCTTCATGACTTAGTCCCTAGGGATAACAATGGTACCTGCCTCAGAGGTTGTTGTGAGGATTGAGTGTGTGGATACCTGGAGAGCTCCTAAAAGAGTATCTAGCACATAGGAAGTGCTCCATGAGCATTAGCTATGTTATTATTTTTATGATTATCATTAGTGCCCAGCCCAGGGACGTGTATAGAGCAAGTATTCAATATGGGCTGAATGAATGAGAAAATGAGAGAGGAAGAAACACACACTTTTCTCATTATGCTAGCTTAGCAATTTAGAAACAAATTTTAGTGCAGTTGACCTCTGTATTTCCATCTTCCTTTTTATGGTGATAGCACCTCTGTTTTCTTTTGGAAAGCCATCTTTCTCAGTGCAAGTGGTTCAGAGGGTACTAAACTCAGTCCCTCAGCTCCAGGGTGAGCAAGAAATTCAGATGTGATCACAAGCATATTCCTTGCCCATTGCGACACTGTGTGCATGGAAGATGGGCACATGACTCAAGTTGGTCTATTGAGAGTCAGGCTTTGACTTTTGTTAGCACTCCTAGAAAGGAGGCACTATTTGCCCAGGGGTTGCTAATTTACTCAGATGGAAGTCTGGAGCTCCTGGTAGCCATCTTTGCTGTGAATGGGAGAGAATCTGTCTGAGAACAAAGCCAACACAAAGCAAAGCAGAGCCACAAGACAGAGACAGATGCTCGACCATATCTCCTGAGCCCTTCGATTTGGCTCTGCCTGAATTCAGATCTATCCCTGAACCTTTCACATTTATGTGTAACTAAAAACTGTGGTCTGGGAAACCCTGGGGATCCCCCAGACCCTTTCAGATGTCTGCAAGGTTAAAACCATTTTCACAACAATGTTATTTGTCTTTTTCACTGTCATTGCCTCAAGAGCATATGGTGGAACTTTAGGGGCTAAGTTGTATGTGATAATGCAGGTTTTTGAATGTAGAAGCAGATACAAGAATGCAACTATCTTAACGTTATAGAGGTTCACAAAAATGTAAAATAATAGTATTCTTCTGTTTTTGTTTTGTTTGAGAATATATAGTTTTTTTAAAATAAAAATGTTTTATATCAATATATAATGGGTTTATAATTGTTATTTTTAAATGAATGACTAAATATTTCAAAATAATTGTCAGTATTAATTTCTAATATGATAAATATTGATAGATATAATTCATATAAATGGAAGCTCTTTGGGGGTCATAATTTTTAGGAGTGTAAGGGGATTCTGGAGTCAAAATATTTGTGCATCTCTAAATTACACAAACTAATAAATTCTATTTTTTATGCTGAGGTCATTTTTAATGGGGTCTCTGTCACTTCTAAATGAAAGAGTCTTGATATTGCATTGCATTTCATAGGAAAATAATATTACCTTTAGAGGCTCGTAATAAGTGGAAGAATCCAGAAATCGTTAACATGTGTTGCAGTGTGAACTACGTACAGGAAAAAAGACTCTTCAGTATCCTGGCGAAGGGGTCTATGAAATCTGTTCTTACAGGGGTACTGGGGGATGTTCCAAACCATGGGATTATTGGCTATGATTTCAGATCGGCAAGGTAAATGTTTTAGGTGAAGGGGCAGAAGTTCTTTTGTCTTTTTAATCCATCAAGACAAAATTTTATAGCCCGGATTCTTAAAATCACTTTCCTCTAGTATGGTTTGTTACTTGGTTTTTCGTTTTCATCAAAATTGCTCTCAGTTTCAAACTTCACATGTCAAGAAGCTGCTTTGAAAGTGTCTGAAGATTCAGCTGAATGCCGATTTTGGTACTTGGGCAGGACTGATCTATCTGTAGGTGAGCCAATTTCAAAAAAAGGCCTATAACAGATGTTGTACTTTATTTTTTTCTCTTAAATTGCAAACATGGGCAAGAATGCATGGATTTATTTATTCAAGAAACACTTAAGCAAAATGTCATAATAACATGTCATAATGACATGTGGGCAGAGAAGGCCTCTCTGAAGAGATGACGTTTGAGCTGAGCCCTGTCTTGGGAAGATGAGGTAAAAGAAAGTTATTGGCAAGCAAAGAACAAATGCAACAGGCCCTAAAGTGCAAAAGAGCTGATAAATTTGAAGGTCAGAAAGGGCAATGGTGGGGCTAGAGCAGAGCGAATAAACAAATTCTGTGAAGAAAGAGAAACAGGCAGGAGACAGATCACAAAAATATCATACAATTGGAAGTCACTGAAGAATTTCAAACAAAGGGTGAGGGGAGGGATGTATATAAACATAGAAAGTAAGGATGTCCTTTCCTTGGATTGGCATTTCAGAGAAACTGACCATTGGTGGTTCCTATGTGTACTCCTAGCTGCACTATGTCTACTCAGGCCATTCTTTGTATTCAGAGGCAGTTCCTCCATCTACACCTGTTGAAATTCTATCCAGCCTGCAGAGAACCCCTTAGATACCACAGCTCCTTGATGAAGCTGTAAAGTTGGGCTGTCTGGTGCTATGAAAAGCCCATGGGCATTGGCACCCAGGAAATCTGGTTTTGCATCCTGGCTCAGTCACTATTAAAATCACTGTGGGTTTTGTGCAAGATTCTTAACCTTTCTGAGACCCTTGTTTCCTTATAGCTGATAATAACATCCATCTTGAAGAGCTGCTGTGAGGATCAAATGAGATGGCATTTGTAAAGGGAATGGCATATGATAGATGCTTCATAAATGTTAGTTCTCTTCTGCCTTGAAAGGCAATATGGTAGTATTTAAGAGCATGGGCTGTGAATAAGAGAGGTTTGGGGTTGCATTCCACCCTGCTCTAAGTTTCCTGGGTGATTTTAGGCAGTATTTCACCTCACTCCAGGTTCCTCATTTGCACATGGAGACAATATTAGTACTAAAACAATAGGATTGCTGTGAGGATTAAATTAGATAATTATTGAAAGCACTTGGCACAGTGCCTGACAAATAATAAGCACTCAATAAATATTGGCTATTATAAACTAGAGCAGTGCCCAGAGTGAGTGCTTCATGAAACACATACAGTGTGCTCTATTAAAACTTTCTGAATGGATAACTGCTGATGAGGGTTGGTAAATTCAGGCCTGGCGCATGGGCAACTGGGTAAGTACGGCAGGGAGAGGAATGGAGAGCTCATGTGCATGCCAGCTGGGCCTCCAAGAGTAAATTCAAGGAGGCACAGACAGCAAAATGGGCTCAGGAAGCTGATGGTGACAAACTTTGCCCTCTTCATAATTTTGGTGCATGAACAACACAAACTGAATCTCCCAAGCTATAAACAACAAGAATAAACTTCTTTAAAAATACAACTGAATTTCGATGAGTCATATTCCCTTCTTGATGGTATTTGGAGAGATCTAGGGTCCAGACGTGATTGCTCCCACAGAATACATGCATCTCTATCTCTGCTGGTGGAGTGGCAAGCTTGCCAGCTCCGCCCAGGGAGGGGGTGGGCGTCCAGGCTGGCTGCACTTGATTAGGTTACATATCACACTCTAATGCTGCCCCCATAATCAAGGGGTGCCGCTGGCTCAAAATTCTTGAGTAAGAAATCTTGGGGAAATGCCAAGAAAGAAGGTTCTTACAACATTGATCACTGATGACTCGATGACTCCTTCCTTTTCTTGGTATAAGCTCATATTCCAAAGGAAAGCCCTTGAATTCTAGAATATTCCCAAATGAATAACACATGCTCAAACCCTGGTACAATGATTTTCACAATAAACACTCAACTCAGTTTTTGTTTGTTTGTTTTTTTGCCTGACATCAGAATGGATTTATATCAACTCATTTTATTGGAATTATATTTGGTTACAGAAAGATGGAAAAAAATCTAAGGATAGTATTGACAAAGAGTCAGAGATCCTGAAAGTCAGAATTTTCCCTAAAGGAAGCTCTTTACATGACTCCATTCATATCACAGTCTATATAATAGTGCCCCATAGCGTTGGGCAGTATATGGGCTGGATGACCATTTTTGGCAGCTTTGGAATTTTCAAACTGAAAACTTTCCAATTCCAAAATACGTAGGTGGGTATTGAGCCCTTATTATTATATGTACTAAATACTTTCTTACAGATGATATTAGCTTACTAAAGCAGGCCAAAAATCCCAAGACTCATTCTCGATTCCCCCTTTCCCCTTGCCTTACCCCCAACTCGGTAGCCAGTCTGGTCAGCTTGACTTTTAAAGTATAATGTGAATCTGGTCACTGCCCAGCACCTTCTCTGCTACCATCTTAGGTCACAGCCCCATCGTCCCTCCCCTGCAGGATTTCAGGAGTCTCCTAACTCTGCCACCTGCCCAGCAGCCAGCATGCTCTCTGAAAAATGTATGTCAGATTATGTCACTTGCCTTCTTAAAACCCTGCAGGGGGCATCCTATCATCCTTCAAATAAGATGCAACCTGCTTACCACGGCCTACAAGGCTCTGCCTGATCTGGCCCCACTAAGTATCTCTCTAATTTCATCTCCTCATTTTCCCTCTTTGCTCGCTATGCTCTGGCCACACTAGCCATTTGGCTGTCCCAGAAAATCTGCAAATCTGTTTCTTCCTTGGGAATGCTCTCCCCTAAATAAAATGTCTTCCTCCCCCCCCCTTTTTGTTATCATTTTTGATTAGATATCACCTCCTCAGAGATGCCTTCCTTGACTGCTGTATCTCAAATATCTTTCTCAATGAAATTCACTCATTAGCCCCTTAACCTGCTTTACTTTCTGCAAAGCACTTGTCATAATCTGAAATGTTATGGTTTATTTATGGATTTACTTATTGTTTGTAGCTAGAATGTAAGCTTCATGGAGGCAGGGACTTTCTCTTTTCACTGCTTTTTCTTCTGTACTTAGAACAGTTCCTAGTACCCAGTGGGCACTCAATAAATATTTGTTGAATAAGTGTTCAATAAATGTAATCTGTAGAGTAGGGGTTCTCAAAGTGTGGCCATGGACCATTAGCATCAGAAATGGCTGAGAAATTGCTGGAAATGCAATTTTTTTGGTTTCTAACTCAGATGGACCTACTTAAAAACACTAGGAGTGGAGCCCTACAATCAATGTTTTAGGAAGCTCTCCAGGGGATTCTGATGCATGCTCAAGTCTGAGAACCATTACCTTAAAACAAACATATAAAATATTATTAGGCTTGTTGTACTGATAAGAAAGTTTAATTTTAGAAAGGTAACACGGTTCAGATAACTTAAGAAAGAATTAACATTTATTGCCAAATAGCACACTGTAAGCACCCGATAAATAGTATTAATAATAGTATTTATAATTGTATTGTTACCTACTATGTACCAGGTGCTGTATTTAATCTGTACGATAATTCTGCTCAGAAGGTATTAACGCTTCTATTGCTTATGTAAATTTAATGAGGCTCAGACAGTTAAGTAATTTATCCAAGATCATCCAGCAAGCAAAAAGCAGAAAGATCTGCTTGCTTGCTTCTTTCCTTTTTTCGAAGAGATCTAACTAAGGACAGATCACTGATGTGGCAGCAGATATGCAAGGAAAACACATTTGGCATTTTCTGAAACAAATGCCAAGTTTCCACATTTGGAAATGATGAATGGTGGGTCTTGACATCAGGGAACCCTCAGAAAGGGAAGTAAATGTTCTTTCAGTCTGGTGGCTTCAACTCAGAGATATTGGCTCATGCTGACCTGATGAATTTCAAGCACTTCTACATCGGAAACAAGGGCTACATGGACTTTGGATGTGGGCTGGTGAAAGCCTTGCTCGGGCATCAGGAAGCATGAATAATTGTGGGCTCAGCAAATCACATGGGCCCCACTGCCTTCATGGAAGAGAACTGACATTTGATGGTGATGGAGAAGACGATGATGGAAGTATATAAATACATATACTTCTGAAGTCGAGTCATAGTTGTTCTTGGAACTGCACACCCTGAACATATACAGACAAAACCCCAAACAGCAAACTCCTAAAATTATGCTACAGCAATCTGGTCAATTTAACCATGTATATTGATGGGGAGATTACGTCAACTGGCCTTTCCAATTCCTCCTTATTCCTTTCTCTGTTTTGGTTTTTATAGAAACATTAATCCATTCTCCATTTTTTTTATTTCTTTTACGATACATAGGCAAGATTTCATGGGATGAATATACTTTTAAGTCTCTCATGTAGACAAAACCAGTGTTGTATTAATTTCTTCTTAAAGTTGATATTTTTACAGATATACATTTATACATGGAGGACTTCCCAAAGATCCAAGATATTGCTGTTGAAGTTTTGCTTTGAGGTTGCTATTAGCTTAGACTACAGGTTAACTGCCGTGAGATAGCTGGACTTAGAGAAAGCAAAGCCAATGTGCTTTGGGTTATCAGAGAAAAGGGGCACTGTCTGAATCATGTGTGTCCCAAACCCTAACTCAACACTGAGTGCACAATAGACATCTGATAAATTTGTATGGAGTATTTAGATGATGGATACACAATAGGAACTTAAAAAGTATTTTTTGATTAGATAAAAGAAGGAAGAAAGGAAGGACTCTGACTATATCTGTCATATGACAGGCTTTCAACATTTCTTGATTAAGAGCCTCAGTGAATGTCCAGTGAAGGCTTGAATAAATGCTTACCATATAGTAGGCAGTCAAAGAATGACACCAGAATAAAAAAGCAGTCATATTTTCTGCCACATAAATGATGTCCACAGAGTATAATGGAAAGACACAGGGCTACTTCCTGACAGCGGAATCCTTATGCTTGGAACATGCTTTTTTAAGTAAGTCCCTGTGTATTCCATAGCATTAACAGAAACTTGGGCTGTTCATTTGTGTAGCAATAGCTTTGTTTTTTTTCTCACCATTTCTCAGAAGCACATAGACACTCATTTATCCAAGCTCACACATTAAGACAAGGGTACAATCCAGGCTTCTGACATGTCCACATTCATTAGAGCCACCAGAAAAGTCATTTTCCCCCCAAATGCCTAAAGAGTGGCTCTGTTTGCACACATAGATCCTCTGTGTCCGCCCGCATGGTGGGGTTCTGATATATTTGGTGTCATGAGCCTGTGACATCATACGTTTTTCTAGACATCTCCCTTCACTGCCCAGATACCAAGGCCATGTAACCAACTCTACTAAGTCCTCAAAAAAGACTATTGTGGAAAAACTTTTCTTAAAAACAGCAATATTTCATTGTGATTGGTGTTTCCTTCAGAACCAAGGTGCTATTCTCTGTTTGGTTTTAATTTTCTTTGGGTCAGGAGACCAAATCTCACTAAGGATCTGAAATCTCTTCTCATTCTGGAAGAAGGCATTCACTGTTAGAAGTTTTAATTCTTGGGCATGTTGATTAAACTCTTTGTGCCTCAGTTTCTTCTTCTGTAAAAAAAGGGTGAATAATAATACCTATTATATACGATCGTTGTGATGATAAAGAGTTATAATACGGAAAACACAATTCATCGGAAGCCAGAAAATCTATCTTTCCTTATTATAAAAGTCATGCCTAGGAGACTCTACAGAGATCATGGGGTCCCTTATTTTGCAAAGCGGGCTTGGTAGGAGAGAAAGAAGGGCATAAGAACTTGGTCCCATTGAAAGAGCTCTGCACCCCTGTGCTATTTCAATCTGTGCAGCACTCTTATGCTATAGTTTGGGGCTCTATGTTAGATTTCAGGAGTGAACCTTATTAACTGCTGCCTAAGAACAATGACAAAAAATGAACCAAAGAAACTGTCACAAGAGCAAACAGACAATCTACAGAATGGGAGAAAATTTTTGCATGTTACAAACCCAATAAAGGGCTGATAACTAGAATCTACTTAGAACTCAAAAAAATCAACAAGAAAAAAATCAAACAACCCTACCAAAAAGTGGGTAAAGGACATGAACAGAAACTTTTCAAAAGAAGACAGAATAATGACCAAAAAACATATGAAAAAATGCTCAACATCTCTAATCATCAGGGAAATGCAAATCAAAACCACAATGAGATATTACGTATCTCCAGTGAGACTGGTCTTTATCAAAAAGTCCCAAAACAATAAATGTTGGCATGGATGTGAAGAGACAGGAACACTCACACTGCTGGTGGGACTGCAAACTAGTGCAACCTCTGTGGAAAGCAATATGGCAATACCTTAAAGAGATACAAGTAGAATTACCATTGGGTCCAGCAATCCCATTACTGGGTATCTACTCAAAAGATCAAATGACACTCTGTAAAAAAGACACCTGCACCCAAATGTTTATAGCAGCACAATTCACAATTGCAAAGATGTGGAAACAACCCAAGTGTCCATCAATCCATGAGTGGATTAATAAAATGTGTTAATCCACTCATGGATTAATATGTATACTATGGAGTACTATTCAGCTTTAAGAAACAATGATGATATAGCACCTCTTGTATTCTCCTGGATAGAGCTGGAACCCATTCTACTAAGTAAAGAATCCCAAGAATGGAAAAACAAGCACCACATGTACTCACCATCAAATTGGTATTAACTGATCAACACATAAGTGCCCATATAAGAATAACATCTATTGGATGTTGGGCAGGGGGGAGGGGGGAGGAGGGTGGAGGGGATGGATATATACATACACAAAGAGCGCAATGCGCACCACCCGAAGGATGGACATATTTGAAACTCGGACTTGGGGGGCAGGGGCAAGGGCAACATACGTAACCTAATCATCTGTACCCCATAATATGCTGAAATAAAAAAAAAGAATCTGAAAAGAAAACATGTAAATATGAAAAATAGGTTTTATTTTTGACTAAGAAGCAAATAAAAGATGGGAATAAAAAAAATATGTGAACAAAGACATTTTTCTCCTACTCCTTCATTTTACTTCCTCTT
>CAUYSK010102399.1:0-20780 GCA_963575035.1 Avahi laniger
CAGATTTGGATGGAGGAGAGCTACTCATCATATCCATCAAAAAATGGTGGAAAAGTTGGGCATATATTTCTTTAAGTTCATAGGTGGAGAGAGCAAGAGGTTGAGAATGATTACATTTAGATTTCATGATAAAGTAAGAGATAAGGTCATCCAACTAGAGTGGCTAGGATGGAAATTAAATAGAGGATTTGGGGAATGGGGTCCATTTGTATTCGCCATCAAATTGGTACTGACTGATCAACACTAGGGTGATCACATGGCAGAAATACTCTCCAGGGATTGGGGGGATGGGAGGCGAATCTACAACTAGGGGACACAGGGAGCACTGAAGAGAGGGAAGGGCACACCTTTGGGGAAGGCAAAGACATGAAGTGTAACTAGAATGTTTGTACCCTCACAATACCTTGGAATAATAATAATAAAAAAAAAAACTCATGGAACTCTACACTTATAATGGATGGTTTTTCATCGAATTTATGCATTGATGAAATTGCTTTCTTTTACAGTAAAAGCCAATCCTTTATATTACAGATAGTGATGATTCTATAAGTGAATGATGGACTTTCTAAGTAAATGATGGGCACTTGGTTTGCATTGGGACATTTTACAGAGAGAGTCTATGAATAGATACATGACCGGATTTTAGATTTGGATGTTTGAGTGCAGAGCACTCAGCTGATTCTGAATGAGGCTCATGACTTCCTCTCCCCACATATAATTGTGAAGTTGGCCATAAGATGTCCATACTTTTAGCATATGACACAGGAAGTTTCTTGAGGCATCCTCCCTCAGAGATCTCTACATGGTGCCTGATTTTTGTATGCCGCTGTAGAAATAAAACTCACTGTTTGAATCTGTTTCAATTCAAAACATTCTATTTATTCCTATGAAAAAATAGGACTGTACATCACGCTTTTATCCTTTGTATGCACATGTATGTCTAGTTCTCTTATGTCTTATTTAATCTTCTTACTTTTCATTTTATCCTTTCAGTGTGTCCTTTAATTTTATTTATATTAGAAAAGCCTATGGCTGGTAACATTGTTGAATGTAGTTTTCTGTACTATACTGGTAACTATGATGCCGTGTCAAAACATGTAAAAAGAAATTAAACTTGAATCTTCTAAGTTCTTCCTACAATAAGTAATAAATCACTCAGTTGAAAATAAATATATCAGGTTATTTCATTATGAGCAGATATTAAAGTAAAACAAAGTTATTATTTGGCTTCTACTTCTACAACACAGAAAGCAGATATTTGGACTTCTTTTCCTTGTTGTTCTCCTCAACTAATTCCTTATATTTCATCTATAACTAAAAAGAGTGCATTGTTTCAAGTAAGACAAATCTAGGTTCAAATTTTGACTTTGTCACTTACCCTGGACCTTAAGTGACAACTCTGTGACCCTCACTTCATCTTCTATTAAAATAGGGAATAGAATAATAACAAGAATAATAATATTTCCTTTCATGAGTGAGAGAGAAACCATAAAGTCTGGGCCTTGGAGTAAGATTTCATGGAGAAAGTAATATTTAAACTGTTCCCTGATTCACAGGTAGGTCATCAAGAGATAGGAGGAAGAATGTAGCATTTGAAGAACACTGCCTTCAGCAAAGGAACATGAGTATATTATATCATTATAGGGTATACTTCACAGCTATTCCAGTTTGTATATGAAGTGGGAAAATATAAGAGATACAGGAAATACGACCATAAAAGTAGATTGGGATCAGATTACAGAGGGCCTTAAATGCCAACATACACAATTTGCAATTTACATAATAACTAGTGAGTAGAAATAAAAATTCTTGACCAAGAGAATGATTGATCAGAATTATACTAAAGGAGAATATTCTGGCAATAGTGAAAAGAATAACTGGCACATGATAAACTGATTACTATAATCCAAGAAACTGGTAGTTAGGAATTTACATAGAATGAGACTTCAAGTCTAAGATACCACTAGTCATAAGATGCATCCTTATTTTATATACTATCATGAAAGAACATAAAGCACTGCTAATTGACCTATAACACAACCTTAATACACCGTTAATTATAAGGCATGTACATGTGCCAGTTTCACAGATGTTAACATTCGAACAAATATGCATGTTAGAAATGATGAAAGATGGTGTAATGCTTGTAATGAAAAGGAAGAAGAGATTAAAAGCTTTGACAGAATTTGATAACATAATTACCAAAGGTAGAGTAGGAAAGGAAGGAATCAAACATAGACTTGAGATTTTTAGTTTTATTTCTTAATGCCAGTATCCAAAAAATGGGAAGTCATAATGAGAAAATGATCCAATTGTGGCGCCATTGGAACGTCTGGGTGTTGTCAATCAAAGAGTTGGAAATGTGGAATAGAGCTTGAAAACATAGTTGTTATTTGAGAGTGATATTTGAAAATCATCTACTTGGGGTAATTATCGAAGCCATGAGAACATTGCGAGCTCACTAAGTAACAGAGGCTATAGCAAGAAGAAAGTAGGGCTAAGGATAGGAAGTTACATTTCTGGAGGAGAAAAAAGGAATAAACAAACAAATACACACACACAAAAAAAAAATCAGAAAAAAATTAGAGAATAGAAAAACAGTCATTCTAGAATAGAGAAGTCAACTTAGGAAATATGAAAGTTTCCAGAAGAATGGTTTGGTCATTAGAGTCAATGACTATAGAATCATGAAGGAAGTCAACTACCAAAGGGGGAAATAAAAAACTGGTTCTATTTCAACTAAAGTTAATTAAATGAAGTTAATATTTTACATGCTGAAAAATATTCTCAAAGAAACATGCAGAACAGATTCTATGTTCTTTTCTTTTTTGAGAATTTTCCGGCATTTAAGAGAAACACATTTTGTTTTAAAAGTTAGTATATAGGTGTTTAGAATCTGCCCCAAATTTTTAAAAGCTAATGCATGCAATTTACTAGTAACTGAATCTGAAACATAATGTCATAATAACTTCTCTAGTTCCCAGTACTGCAGATGGTCATTAGAATTTTCAAAGAGAAAAAAAATCAATGAAGCATCCAAAAATATAAAAACAAAGAGCAAAACATTTCTCCAATGAATAAATAAATATTAATACGAATTGTATTGCAAGCACTAACAGGATAAAGATACCTGGTGTGTATCTTTCCAGAGCCATAAGCTCTATCTAGTCACACTTTCTCATAAAAAGCATAGTTTCACTTAGAGGAAGCACCTCACCTTGTGCCCGGCTCCTCATTCACCAAAATAGAAACTGCTTATATCACATGAAGCAAAGATTAGAATTTTCTGGATCCCCATGTATGCATGAACCTCTCTACTCCCATATTAGCCTTTTTCCAGCTTCTATTGTGCTTTCCAATGAGAAGAAAAATCCAGTATCCAGACTTATCTATTTCTCGACATTGCAGCTTCTAAAAAAATTGTAAATTTAAACTCACCTCTAGAACCATGCCTGGGAAAAGAAAAGGAAGCTAGAGAGAAGTAAATCTGTTTATTTAAGTACCTCCAAGCTGAATATTTCTAGTAAAGTCTTAGTAAAATGAGCATCAGGGAAAAGCCTTAATGCAAAAAAAATGTAGACTCAAAAAGTAGGGACAGAAACTAACATTTGTTGAACTTTGAACTGTAAGCCAAATCCTTTTCTAGATGCTCTAGATATACTATTTGATTTCATTCTGAAAACTATACTGTGAGACATATATTTTTGGTCCCATTTTACCAGTTTTGATACTAAAAACCAAAGAGGTTATTTGTCCACAGCTACTTTGTTCCATTTCAGGATTCAAATTTAGGTCTGTCTGACTACAAAATTTATGACTTTTCCTGTACACAGTGTTGTGTGCTTGAATATTGGATTAAAGGGAGACAGAGACCCAAAATATGTTTGGAGCACATTAACAGGCAGTTATGATGAGCTGACTGTATATGTGGGGTCTCAGTCTTCTTTTTTTTTTGCCACAAACTTAGAGAGACATCACCTTCCCGCAGTATGTTTCTGTGTTGGTGCTCACCTCCCAGCAGTACAGAGACACCAAAATCAAAAAAACTCAAAACAACTATAGGTGGATTCCTAATCTGTGAAAGAGGCGTAATAATATCTATCTTTTCATATTGTTTTGAAAATTAGAGATCATTCATTTACTCAAAAATATTTACTGAGTACTTGTTAAATGTCAAGAACTTCTCTATTTATGTAGATCACCCAGCACTCTGCATGGCATATCCTGGTACTCAATAAATAAGGGTGTGTACCTCGTTTCATAGGATTACAAGAGAACAGAGAACTGAAGGGACTGTTCATCACTTCCGTGAGATGTCCTTTTCTCTTAGTCCCCTGGCAGCACAGTGATCATTGAAGATCATCACCAGATGTTTTGCTGTGTTTCCTTTCACCTAGCTGCATATTTGGATAACACAGTATTACATAAATGGTCCAAGATGGTTCCTGTGTATTGACCTTTATATTGTTTAATTCTTTATAATAAGTTGGGCCTATTATACCAATGCCTGCCAAAATCAAATTCTTATACATTCAATTGTTTTAACCCAAACATACTTTTAGCCATTTAGAGTCTGCCTGCATTGTTCACCTGTGAAACTGCACCCACCATCTGCTAATCAGAGATAAGACAAGCCAAGTATACAAAAACAACAATGAAAAACACTTGTAAGAGGCTAGTCATAAGGAAAAATTATGTTTCCAAAAGCTGATCATACCCCTTCACACACACACACACACACACACACACACACACACACAATCTTTAATAAAAAATAAACAGAAGTTTGCTTAAGAATAAAATAAAATAAATTTTAAAAGTCAGTACTAATTGTGGCACTTTATGTACAAAACTAACTAATATATTAATATGCTATGTGTATTTGACATACAGTAGCTATATTTCTATAGTTCTTTGTCAAGAGTTAATATATGTGTATTAGAATTAATTTAAAAAGTAGGGGCTTTCTAACAAGAAAAATGATGTGGTGGGGGAACATTTAACCCATTAAAATATAATTTGAAAAGGCTTTATTGTATTATTTACATGTACAGGGAAATAGGTAATAATAAGCTACTATCCAATTAATAGAAGTAGCATCTTATATAATATTTAAAAGAGTGGACTGGGTTTAAATTCCAGGTTGCAACTTAATGACTATGAATCCAGGCAAATTACTTATCTTTTCTAGTCCTCAGTGTTTTGATCTGAAAACCAGAGAAAATAACATTTAAGATGATCCACATGAAATTGTGGATATGCAACAGTTTTTGACCTACAAAGAGGTCAATTAATGTGGTTTAATTTAACACCTAACTCCTATATGCATGTTGAGAGAAGTATAGAGATAATCTGTGAAGAGTGTCCAACTCACTTCCTGGAATAATAAATAGTCAACTCACAATAATGTTCCCTCATATTCCCCTCAGTTCTTCCTGGATGATACTGACCATGAGATATAACCTGTTCTCAATTTTCTGTGTTAAGATATTCACAGGATGGAAAACCAAACGCTGCAAGTGATAATCATATACTGTAAGAGCTGAAAATAGGTATTAATTATTTTACCCTACTAATTTTTCAGATCTGGAGTCTGAATCTGGCCACTAATAGAGAACCCTTTATTATCTTAGTTTAGAATCATGGTCTATAAATCCACAGTTTTTCTTATAGAGTTAATTCATCTAGATGTCACAGAACCGCTCTTAAACTTAAAATGCAAAAGCACCTAAGAGGGCCTTTTTGTGGTCATTTAAAGTTTAAAATATAACTTAACATCAGTATTCAATTAGAATGATGTGAATTTGCTAAACTTTACAAACAGTAACTGTTTCAACAGATTTAAATCACTGAGGACACTTACTAAAACATTTAAGGAAAAGATTTCTAAAATAATGCTAAAATATTAAAATAGCAATATAAATCTTATTTTTTGATTTTTTACTAATATATATATTTATATTATTTCAGAATATTACAGGGATACAAATGTTTAGGTTATATACATTGCCTTTGCCCAGCCCAAGTCAGAGCTACAAGCGTGTCCATCCCCCAGACAGTGTATACATCTTAATACATTTTCCATGCTGTCTCCCCTAAACTTTCCCTTTCACTTACTATTTATAACTTTTTAAGTCTCCATAGACTTACTTATTTCATGCAAACTTCAACATAATAATACAATATTTATAAAATCTTTTCAAAAAGAATAAGCCACACTCTCTTTTTTGGCATGCTGTTGTTGTATACTCTGTTACAGTATATATACATGCTATAATCCAAAATAGGAATACCAGCAGCAGGAAACAGCAGAGTGTCATGACCACTTCAATTAAGAAATGTAGCTATTTGTTAGCTTAATTAAAACTCTAGGCTTTGATTCAGAAAATTGTTGACTGGAAAGTTCGGCCTCAACTAGATTCCAAACTGGCCAAAAAAGCAAACACATTGATATGTGGTCACTAATGACTGACAGCCTTGGAAGAATCTGGCAGAAAATCGAGAAATTACTTTCTGGGTATGAAATGTAAGCATACTACAATCCACTTTCATCTGTTCATTCCCTGTCAGTAATATTATTATATTGCCTATGGAACTCAAATTGCAAAGCAATCTTTTTTTCCTTATGTTGTACAGTGCCAAGTAGGCCCAACAACTCAGAAGCTACAACTGCTGCCCATTTACAATAAAGATAAAATAATTGGCTAGATTTTTATTTTAGTAAGTAGCTTTGTTATTCACAGATCAAAGAAAACGTTATATGGAACAACTTAAGAGAAAAAAGGAAAAGAAGACTGCCTCAGAGATGACTGAAGTTAACGAAGGCACCAGAGTCAGGACCATAGAAAGCATCACTTTGTCATTTGTTTTCCCAAAGTGTTTTCACAGGTCATTTCTAGCTCTTGAGTTAAGACCTAAACATCCTGGCAGTACTCGTCTTCTGGAACGACTATGCTGTACTTACTCCCTAGCAGAGCTGGTTATCAGTTCTTTTTTTTCTGACTAAATTTACAAGGATAATACAAAAACTATTGCACTGTGAATTTTGCCTCTGATACCCCAGTCGACCAAATGTAAAAGTGGCATATGGCATAAAAGTGAGCTGCAGATGGCCCAACAACAGCCGTGCACATCTGGCACATGGCTGTTTGATCTTGTATTTGCCAACTCGCCAGATGACTCTTTCTGGAGAGAGGCCCAATAAAAGAAATTCACTCATCTTCTTTCTTCCACAAGCTCAATGTTTCAGCCACTCGTCACACTCTCATCTGTACATCCTGAAACAATCATGGGTTCTCAGCAGAAAGAAAAAAAAATTGCTTTGGTTCGGTTTGATGGTAAATAGTACTTGAGTTCTCTGATTTTACAACTTCTGTAACGAATTCAGAGCTTTATCTTTGAAAACTAGTTAGCCTATAAAATGGAAGAACATTTGGTGCAATGATTGTGTAGCGGTAAGAATACGCTGATAGAAACCCAGGAATATCACTTTCCCTCCAAAGATTTTCAGCTAGATATTGGAACCAAGCTGTCAAGGTATTTTTAAATCTCAACTAATTTGACACCAGCGGTCCAATTGGAACAGAATATGAAGAAATCACTCTTTTGTTACGAAAACTATTTTTTGTGGTAGATAGATTTATATGTTCTAGGAAAGAGCATATATTCTAAGAATGAACTCTCTGAATAAGGTGTCTGTGGTAGTTATTAATATTTTTGCTAAACCCCAACTATTACTGATTCTCTCCATTTCCAGACACATGGTGTGATTGATCTTTGTAGCTATGTGACTTGCTTTGGCTAATAAAATTTGAGAGCAAGTGACATATGTCACGTCCATGTGAAAGCCTTAAAAGCCAGTATGTGATTTACCACATTCCCTTCCCACTGATGAAATGACCCTGAAAGTACATGTATAGAAGGCGCCATCGTCAACCTGGGTCTCTAAATAACTGCAATGCATAGAACTTTGCAACTTTGCTGCCAACTCACTTCAGACATATAAACTGAATAAGAAATTTTTGTTAAGCACTAAGATTTGGGGGTTTTACTGTATCACTAATCTGTCCTCACTAATACAAAGTCAAACATAAATTTCATGAATATAATCATCTTAACTTCAAGTTTAACAAAAAGAATTGGAGTGATTTAAAAACTAATTCTCAGAAAAACTACCTTATTTTATTAGGAAGGATTTTATTAAGAAGTCTAGTGACTTCAGTCCCTGACTAAATTACCTCCCTTCTTCTTGCTTGGCCAAAGAGAGAAGTGAAACTAGAGAAATTGGAGGAAAAAAATGGAACCTTTATAGTATTGTGTTGTAATCAAGCATTTAATCTCTTTCCATGCTATTACAAGATATGAAGCTTAATAGAAGCCACTGGTAGAGACACTAGAAACCAAAATTCCTTTAAGTTCTTAGGAAGCAGAAAACGTGAGAATTCCTAGAGATGACTTTTGACTACAAGAAAAAAATGCTTGGGAAGTTGCCAAGTTTTTTTTTGTTTGGTTTGTTATGTTTTTTAAATCCTAACTTGATATTTATCTTGGGCTGATAAAAGCTAGGGATTAAAAAATTGACTTCTCATTATGGTTAAATAACTGGGGACCAAGTGTTCAGAGACTTACAGGGTTGTATCTGAACTTGCGTTCCTTAATCTATCTTCAGTGCCTCACACTCAACACGTTCAAAAGGAAACAAATCTCCTTCTCCAAACTTCTTCCTACTAAATGGAACCACCATCCCCCGGAGTTTCCTGAGTCAAAGATAAATGACCCCTCTTGACTTCTCTATATTTCTTACTTTACTAGGTCTTATTGATTTTGTTTTTTAGCTTTGTCCCCTTCTGTCATCACCATTTCTGTTATTTTAGTTCAAGATCATCTTATGTTTCCCAAGCCATTGCCATAGTCAGTTAACTTCTCCTTGCATTCAAACCTGCCTCTCTCTAGTATACTCCTTTTTTGTTATCAGAGTTAAATGTGATCATGTCATTCCTCTGCTTTGCTCTCACTTTTTCCAGTTGTTTTTAGTTTTTGCTTCCATGACCACATATCTTAATATTACAAGTTTCCAGCAGCCATAATCTTTTTATTAGTTGTCTTAATATTTTTCCTCTGTAGACATACATCTTAATATCGTAGCAATTTCCCATTATTGGCCATTGTAATGATGATTTTCAAATTGAGAGTGAGTGGGCAAAGTTGGGCAAATGTAGTTTGTAAAGGACTCACAGATGATTCTGGTATCTCTAACTCTGGGTGGGAATAACTAACCTATGTAATAATCTAAGTGCATTCTCGTTGCCATGCATGGTGCTGGGTAATCTACACAACTAGAGAAGTTCTTGGCATTAGAGATCATTAATGAATGATCTCTAATTTTCACAACAATATGAGAAGATAAATTTTGTTGTGCCTCTTTCACAGATTAGGGGTCCACCTACCCAAAACAACTGTTTTGGGTTTTTTGCTTTTGGTGTCCCTGTACTACTGGCAGGTGAGCACCAACACAGAAACGTGCTGCGGGAAGGCGATGCCTCTCTAAGTTTATGGCAAAAAAAAAAAAAAAGAAAATGACTGAGATGGCCTGTTTAGAAATAGTGCCCAGTTTGAGTTTCTTTTGAGTTGATGAAGAAGCAGTGTTAATTAGGGGTTTGGATATAAATCATCCAAACTCACTACCACAGCCTTCAGGGGCCTCTATCATCTAATTCTCCAGCCTCACCAATCCCCTCTCATCTCAGAAGCATTTGGACCAATATTGGTCCAGATACATCGGTATTGATTCTGAACCTCTGAAACCCAAATATATCAAATTCTTGTTTTTCTGCTTTTATCTCTACTATTTCCTATACTAGGAATGTTTTAACTGTGGTACATCCAGATGATGGAATATTATTTAGTGCTAAAAAAGAAATGAGCTATCAAACCATGGAAAAACATGGAGAAATCTTAAGTGCATATTTGTAAGTGAAAATGTCAATTTGAAAAGGTTACATACTGTATGATTCCAACTATAAGGCATTCTGGAAAAGAAAAAACTGGAGATAATAAGTGGTTTCCAAGGGGTAAGGTAGGGAAGGTAAGAATAGGAGGGGCACAGAGTGTTTTTTAGGGCAATGAAACAATTCTGTATACTATAATTGTAGATACATGTCATTACACATTTGTCAAAACCCATAGAATGTACAACATCCAGAGTGAACCCTAATGTAAACTCTGGATTGTGACAGAGAATGTCATGGCAATGTATGTTCAACAGTGATAACAAATGTACCACCCTGGCATGGATGTTGATGGTGGGAGAGGCTATATGTGGTTTCAGAGGGTATGTGGGAACTCTCTGTACTTCTGCTCAATTTTGTTACGAACTTAAAACTACTCTAAAAAATAAAGTCTATTAAAAATTTGAAAATATATATCTTTCTGTAATTGCTCCATCTCGTCATTCAGATCTCTCCTCAAATGTCACCTGATGGAAAAGGCCTTCCCTGGCCACACTATCTAATAGTCTCTTCTTCCCAGCCACCCTTGTTCCCTTTATTTTTCTTCATAGCCTTTACCATTCTCTGAAGTTATCTTATTTGTTGACAATATTTTTTATTAGAATAAGTTTCTCCATAGTAGAGATTCAATAAACATCTGTTTAGTGAATATATCATGAATGAACAAAATAATCCAAACACAACTAGCAGTAAAATTGATGTTGAACTTGACACTACTGACAGAGCTTTTTGTAGTATTTGGTCCCAAAGTTTGATGTTGATGGGAGACTAATTAGAATAATTAGGATTAGAATAATTGCTAATAAATATTAACTCACATTTATAGAACATTTTCAGGGACAAGGCTCTGTGTGGTTCACTTTACATGCACTAACTTGTTTAATCCTCAAATAACCCTATGAGATAGGTACCATTTTTATCTTGAATTTACAGGTTAAAATAAAAAAAGAATGGATGGTCTCAGTGGCTAAGCTACTTACTTGTTGATGGCCTTTCAGTAACTAAAGAGCAGCACAGAAAGTTCAGAGATGTTTTCCTTAAAGCATAAGCCCAGAGTTTTGCGGCCTAGTGAGACCCACAGTGAAGTCCTTTTTGATCTTTTGCTTTCTAGAAGTTACTATGCCCTTAAAGTGTGTATGTAATTACCTTATTTTCACCCCTACTTTCTCTTATGCCACAGAGAACTTGAAATCTAGAATAAATCTTATTTCAGCTCTCCCTTTCTATTCTGGCATCATGACTTGGATGACCCATGACATTTCTACAGATCTCTCATCATGAGTCCCTAACTCTTTGAAATATGTACCTTTACTGTCTGTTAAGTTTGGTTACTTCTTGGTAATCATCATGTTTTCCTCATCCATTACTCATTTTCTGCTTTCTGTCACTGACTACTGTGTTCCTGATCTCCATAGCACTTTCTAACTAAATTTATAATTTCTTTAGTATATCAATTAGATTATTTATATATAAAAAGAAAATTCCAATTTACTAGCCAATGTGGACTTTCTATGTGAGGATTTTTATATTTCCATAAGAGTTAGTCAAAATAAATTACACTATGGCCTTTCCTGATCTAATCTATTTCGCTTTCTCATACCTCTTTTACTAAGAGCATTTCAAATAGGAAGAAACATCTCCTAGGTAACCTCTAAGAGTCTAATTTTCTGCTTTGGTTCCTCTATTGGCATATACACAGATAGTCACATTCCTAGAGTCGATATGAGACAAGAATGTTTGTGGTTATAGATCTGGGCCCAGTCAGTTTCTCCTTTTCAGTGTGTCCACAAAAAACAAAATGATGTGCAAAGAAATGACTGCACACAAATTTTCTAACCAGAGATAGCAATCAGACTTAGAATCAATGGCTGCAGTGGTAAAAGCAACATTGAAAACTAAGCTGGGGGTGATCCAAACTAGGCTGTGTTCCTAGAAATTATGAATTCTGGCCTTGGAAGAAGGGAACATGGCATATGGTTTTGATTAAAGATTTCACCTTTCAATATAATGTCCTTTATATTGTTGGCATTACTTAATATATGTAATAAAAATGTATTATTTTCCAGGTATAATTGAGAGTCAGCTAATTGTTTGCAGGCTGGTTTAGAATTTGGTCAATCATTCTGATAGAAATTTAAATAAATATTAGCTCCAGTCTATGTTTTCTTTCTTCTAATTCACAATTTTAATGTAGGCCTGGGCATTCATCTTTGACGTATTTTCACATGGTTCCTTTCACTTACATTTTTACATGTGGCTGGTTAAATATAAGATGGCATGATAATCAAAGTTAAATAAATAATAATCAAAGGAGCATAACAAAAATAGCCCACATCAGTAGGGCTTTGTAAAAAGGGGGCATAGTGCTAATTGAGACACATATTTGAGAACTGCTGCCACAACTAGCACCTCTGGAGGAGCAAACATCTATGTTCTAATCAGATTCGATCTTAATAGGAAAAGCCATACACGAAATACCCATGTGTAAGAAGGTCTAAGGTCATGGCTCTGAAATTAATCCTATACTAAATCCACACATCAAACTCCATGAATTTTAATGGAAGTTAGGAAAGACAATTTCAGAACCTGGCTGTGGGTGGGAAATTTACGATGTAGTGTGAAATAAAGCACTTTCTATACCTGAGCAACACAGAGGGCCAAATTTACTGTCGTCAATTACTTTTATACAACAGCAGGGTCAGCCTCTGCCCCCAATTCCTCACGTGCAGGAAAAGAACTGGTAACAAGAAAATCAACATATCTTCAGAGGTTGTAAAAGAAATCTGGAAGTGGACTGAGCCCATAACACTGGTTTCTCCCTCCTCTGCCCTAGGTACCAGGAAAGCTCTGTGACCTTAAAGAACCCACAGTCAGATATTTTGAAATTCTGATTCTTATATAATGACTTAAGTTTTGTTCTCTTTATCATATTCAGTAGTGCATAGTCTGGAGAGAAGTTGGAGCATACTTGAAATATCTCACACATCTTTTTCCTTTACCAATCACTGAAGCAGGACAGGAGTCCTGCAGCTCTTAAATCCAGTAATGCTATGCTGAAGGGAAAGGTTTCACCCACCAACACAATGGGACTTAGCCTTTTCCTACATATGTTACATGTCAGCTCTACCAAAGTAAACAAGACAAAAGATACAGCCATAGACCTGACAAATCATAGGTTCAGTCTTCCCTCCATTCCCATAGTCTATTTTCTGCCTATGTGTTGGGGACTATAGGCCTGGACCAGGGGATATTGGTCACATCTTCTAATCTCTAAGTCACTAACTTTAAACAGTGCTCCAGCATCTAGAGTGCCCCCTGCTCCTTAATTCAATTATAGAATTTTGGAATGCATTAGATTTATATAATTGGAATTCCAGTAAGGTTTTATTAATATTAGAATGAAGGGTTATATAACTAAAGATTTCGTAAATCCTTGCAGAAATGAAAGCTCAAGTTTTTCTCTCATCCCCACTTACATCCTGGAATTCCTATTGAACAGATGGATAAAATACAGCTTCAGGGAGACAATGAGGCCAGACTATATGAAAGTGCTGCTTTTGATAGGTGGAATTATGCATTGAGCTTAAATATAGTCTTTTTGGGAGAGCTTGTTTCTATTTTTCTCTGCAGAGCTCTCTTCATTTACTCCTACATAAGACGGAGTTGAGGTGGCTGGGGTAAGGGGGCCTTCTAATGAGTAAGATTTATGGAACCAGGATGGGGATGAAGGCAGGAGGGGCACTTTGACCCATGTGAGATGAAGTCTCCCTTATCTTCTTCCACAACTTTTTCTTCCTACTCTTAGAGTAGAAACCAAGAGTCAAACCATGAACATATCCAGGAGAGAGGAGAAAAGCTTTTATATGTCTTTAGTCTTGACCACTATATGACGGAGGTAAAAATGTTCTTGAGGCTCCCTTATGGTTTAGCCTAGCTTTATTGGAATAAAGGAAGATAGGAATTGGGGCTCAGGGCTCTACTTAGTGGTAATGTATATATATTTGCCTGGAGTATCGTTTGGGGATATATCTCATGGGTGGCAGCAGCTATGATGGGTTGAGATTCAGGTTGCAGTTTCATGACCCCAGGAATCTTCTTTAGAAGGGACTTGATTAAGAGATGGTTTAAGGGGTAGGTGATCAGGAATTTACAGAAAGAGGGTTATACCCTTTTGAAATGCCTGGGAGTGGGTAAAGACCTCTCCAAGGGCTAACTTGAGATAACAGTCCTCAGCAGAAAGAAATTTTCAAGGTTCTTTAAACCACAGATAAGTCCAAAATTTTGTCCAGTATATTAGTAAGGATATAAGTTCAGGTGTTGTAACAAGAACAAAATGACTTGAACAAGATGGTTTATTTCTCTCTTGTGTAAAATTTGGAAGGGATGTTCAGGATTGGTATGTTTCCAGTTGATAGAGGTCCCAGTCCTCATCAAGAGGAACCAAGTTTCTTCTTCCTGTTATCTTTCCAAGCTTACCACATAGTTTATCTCTCATATTTCAAGATAGATGTTCTAGGTCCTGTGATTATGATAGTATTCTAATTAACAAGAAGAAGGAAAGACAGAAAGGGAGGACATGCCCTTCCTCTTTAATTACATGACTCAGAAGTTGCATATCACTTCGGCTCACACTCTATTGACCAAAAGTTACCCATATGGGCATACTGAGCTGCAAGGGAGGCTGGGGAATGTAGTCCTGAGTTAGGTCTAGAGCCACTGCCTAAAGTTCTATGACTAAAAAGAAGAGAAAACACACTGGAGAAGCACCAACAGTCTTCACTACAGACAGAAACTCGGATTTGGGGTAGGGGGGCAAGGGCAACATACGTAACCTAAACATCTGTACCCCCATAATATGCTGAAATAAAATAAAAAGAGAGACAGACCTGTTATTCCCTACAGGTTAATTATTTTTCTCTTTCTCTTTCTCTTTTTCTCTTTACCTCCATATATTTGTTTTGCTCTCACTATTTATTATTTCTTCTCATTATAACATCTTTTCAAATTCCTTAAATTCACAATCTTACTATTTTATTCTTTCTTAGTTTTGCTTAATCTCAAAGTTCCAGAAATGGATATAATATAAAATGGTATTTTATTCCATATATAAAAACAAATTTAAATAAGTTTTTTAATGTACCTTAACTTCCACTCAATGTTTATAAAAATATCCTTATATTGATTGCTTTTTAATAAACATTTATTTGTATCTACATCAAAACTTTGATTCTAAGAAAGAATGCCAGGTTTCTGTGAGTGGAAAGAATATCTTTATTTTCAAATCCTATATATAGCTAATCCATATTAGGCATGAAAAGTTTAGAACATTTTAAGATCGCTATAGAATAATACATCTAAGTCATAGCATAAGAGGGAAAATCGAGTCTACCTTTCTGTGCATTCATTTTTTACAGAGCACTACAAATGCATTGTATGCTAAGTGACAGGTATATAAAAAATGTCCCTATTATTGTGGAGCTTATAAGTCTAGTAGGAAACAAATAAACATGTTATTACAAAAGGTGACTATTCTATGAAAAATAATAGTAATGAATTGTAGGGGAAAATACTAGAGTGACCTACTTTAAACAGATTTCTCAGTTGTATCCTCTTGAAGAAAAGATATTTAAGCTAATCCTGAATGAGAAAGTCAGCAGTCATGTAATGGGGTGGGGGGGAAGGACACTGAAATCAGAAGCCCAATATACTTAAAGGCCACAGGGAGATAAGAAACCAAAGATCACCATAAGGGAAAACTTGTCTTCAATTCAAATCCCAGTCAGGATTTTACTTGCCCCACTAGAAGCAGTTTGAGACATTCTTAGCTTCACTTTCATGCTACAGAGAATGTTCATGACTTAGAACAAATAGATGCAGTAAACATTGAGCTGAAGAGTTAAGTAAGCAAAGAGAGCAGACGTTTCTGGCGTAACAAATAAAATAGGCAACTAGCATTTTGCAGAGCATATGGAAGAAGAAAATAGTTACCAAAATTTGTTTTAAAATTAGGAATCAATTGAAAAAAACAATTAAAATTAAATTTATCAATTTTTTTAAAATAGAGAAACAAAACAGGTTGTAAAACAAAAAAAGTGACCATCCTGGGGCTGATGAGTGTGGTACGATGGTGATATCACAAACCACAGATGAGAAGCTGAGCTTGTACAGCATACAGGAAACCCAGTTTGGATTATGGCAGTGACCTCAGCACACACGGAGGAGTTTTATTAGTAACTTTTAAAGATGAACTGGAAGCGTTTTAAGAACTTTAATGCATTTAATAATTTGTTACATACCAAATGTATATGGTTCTAGTTCCTTTGTATGGTTTTAATAACTCTCCATTTTTTCCTGTCTTTACAAATTCTGAGTCACAGAACATTTCTAAATGTTACTATATCTGGAGGCAGTTGCCTGCTGACAGCAAGCAAGGCTCTGGCCTACAGCCTCAAATAACTGGATTCTGCAAACAAGAATGAGTTCAGAAGAGGTTTCCATGCTGTGCTGGACTTCTGACCAACAGAACCACCAGTGAATAAATATGTGTTTTTCCAAAGCCACTAAGTTTTTGGCAATTTGTATACAGCATTGAAAAACTAATACAGCATCAACATTGCCAACCATATTTCCTGATTTTACTATTAAAATATTTTTATAAAAAGTATAAAATGTCATATTTATATAATAGAAGTAATTTAGGAAAATAATGTGTGGTGGGAAGATAAATACTTTTTACAAAGAGTTGATTTATTAAAGTTGGCATAATTAAAAGAGGCAAAAGCAAGGAGTGGGGGTGAGTTTTGATCCAAGTTTTTAGACTTCAGCAATCTGGGCCTTAAACTTGAAAGTTACAGAAATATTATTTGCATGCAACAAATAAATATTAAATAAAATATTTTCTAATAATAAGGAAGTTTTCAAAATTAATCCAAAGGATGATAAAATTAGCATTGTTTTATAAAGCAATCACATCATCATTTGTTTCAAGGGAAACCTGTACATAAAATTAAGATACAAAGTTGGCTTTGTTCTGGCTTTACTGAAAAAGGGCTTATTTTAGGCCTTTATCTCAAGAGACATTTTTATAAATTAAATTTTCTTAGATTATAAATAAAAAATGAACCTCAATTAAGCTATATAACTAAACAAAAATCATAACTGATTACGTGGCAAATATTTATTTTATCTAAATACATGTAATCACCTTTCCAGTATCATATTTATACAAACTAAAATAATGAGTGAAAATATAGTTGCTAGGCACAAAGATAAACATGTAGTATCTATGTCAATTTTAGATAACTTGATTGCTATGGGAACCTTTGTCACTTACTCAGAAATGGAGAATCACTTCTTGGTTCCATAGGACCCAAAACAACAATAACAACAAAAAACACTAACCCCATAACACCTCTGTCAGCCTTCCCCTACACTGGAAAAAATAAAATAGACCAGATGTGCCCATGATCCAAACCCTGGCATCTTGTAGATGACATGGTCATTTGTCAGTATGACACTGGGATACTTTGAGGAAAGTGTGAAGCCTAAATATCATTCAGCACATTAGAATTCTGGAAGAGAAAAGTAAAAATCAGCCTTTCACTTGGTGGAACTGAAGGATAGAAAAATTAGACTTCTTCATGATTAATGTTAGTACCTTTAGCTTCCACTCTGTCACCTACTTCTACGGAATGTGGGTTTGCATCTTGGGCAGAAAGGAGCAGCTAAGCATGCATCAAGGCAAAAACAGAACCAGCTTTTAAAGAAAGATTGCTTTAACTCTTCAAAGGACCTCCCCTTTCACATACATCATGTTCCTTTCTGTGGCTGGCTCAGATCAGCGAGTATAATTAGGCTGAATCTCTGGTGGCAAGGCAGGTGGCAGCTGAATGGCTAGAAAATTACACACTTTACTTCTATGCTGCCAGAAGCTCCTGTTTTCCTGTTTCAGATTTTGTTCTTTGAAAAAGTTTTTCCAAAGAAAAAATTTAAGTAGAGCTAAATTCAAAATCTTTACAAAACAGTTAATATTATAGGAAGACACTCTAAAATTATGAGGTATTATTGAATATGACCAGTTAAGTTAATAAAATGTAATATTAATACCAATCAGACAGGTTAAGGAGGAAAAGTAGTAATATCAATTATACTCGGATTATTTCAAGTTCATATGAAAATCTAATCATATTTATTCATTGTATAAGTTGAGAGTAAGATTTTGATTCTTAAACCCCTAAGGAGACATGCTTATTTCATCTGGAGACCTTTAAGAATTAGCTAAAATTATGATTCCTCTCCACAAGAAAAATGCATATGCACACATTTATGGTAGAGTACCAGAACTTATAGAATTATAGAAATGTTGGTTTCAAATCTTTCTCAATTAGAATGCTATTCATTTCATTATAGATTAAAGATTTAAAAAATTCAAAAACATAAGAAAGATAGATAAATATTAAAGAACAATCCTTTCCTTCAAGAAATGGAAATCCAAGCTGGTCAAATGTTCAAATATGACAGTCCTCTCAGAAGTAGTACCTGGGGTTGGTGAAGGTGTGCTATGAGATAAATTAAGAAAGGATTTCTTTTAAAGCATATTTTAAATTAAAAAGTTGTTGACAAAAACCAGTAAATTATTCTAAGAAAAGAATATAGTGGGAAAAGGGTTAGACAAGGCTTTAATAAAAGAAACAAGCAAATGGAGGATGGTTGTTTTGATGGAGTCAAGGGAAAGGACAAAGGATATATAAAGATATACAGAAGGACATTGAAAGAGCTCTCCAAAGCCAGAAAAGGATTCTGTTGCAAAGGACAGCAGATGGACATGTGAGAACTATAAACAGTGAGGACCATTTTCAAAGTAGTGTCAAAAGGAAAAAAAAGCAAAGGAATTAGAAGAAATGAAGTCGGTGGAAAAGAAAGTTATCATTTGACTAAAGAAATTAAGAAATGCAGGACATGAAAATCAAAAATAAATGACAAAACTGTGAAACAGTAAAAAGAAATGAGTGTCAGAGGCTTGAGGATATGATAGATTAATAAGTATCATGTTAATTTTCACAAATAAAGAAATTATACTACTTGTCTTGCAAGACTGAGGTATAGATGCAACCAGAGGATGGTGGGTGGAGATCCCTTTACTGATTGCTCTCAACCATACAGCAGGACATGTCTAGGGATTTCCAGAATATCTGCCTTTGTAAGTGTTCCCTAATATCCATGGGATATATTTAGGTTTCTCAATTCATTTCCAAACAAAAATTCTTGTATTATACCAAGGAAAGCATCCCTCTTGTCCCTGAACCTCTTAACCTCTCTTCTCAGTGTATAGGCTGTTTCTGGTTGGAGTCAGCTTCAGTGGTCTATGATCTCTCTCAAATCTATGTCTCCAGCTTTTGTCTTTCCCTAAATTTCTAGCCCTATATTTTCAATTGCCTCCTGAATGGCACAATTTGACATACTGGGAAAAAAATCAAGCCTAACCTGTTCACTGCTTTATTGTTAATGAAAGGAACAGATAACCTCTCACTGTATCCTTCTGATAGGTTCCTTCTATCTTGTTAAAAGACAAATCTGTTTACTAGTTTTCAAACCTACAAAATTTATAATTGTTACCTTTTTTTTTCCTCCTTTTTAAAATATGAAATTTATCATTGAGTCTCATAAATTTTTACTTTAGAAATACATTTTAAATCTATTGCTTTTTCTTACCACTATTGTATTTATAGCTTAAACACTCATCACTGACCTAATTATCTAATAACCTTATATGTGGCCTCCTTGCTACTAGGTTGATTCTTCTGAAAGCTACCTTTTTCAGTGTTCCAATATCTATTCCCAAGGTCAAACACATACAACACAATAACTTTTAGCGCTCTTTTGCTTAAAAGACTTCATGGCTTTTATTTGCCTATAGAAGATAAGATTCTCAATCAGGATGAGGAAGATCCTTTAGAATCATCTGCAGCTGATCTTACCAGCCTCACTTTGCTCACCTCTTGCTTTGCATTCCACAGATAAACTCGACTTCCCCAAATACAATGAACAGTGTGCTTCTTCAGCCTGACCAGGAATACCTTACTGGCTCTTCACAAATCTCAAATATTATTTCTTGGAAGCCTCTGCCTACCTAGACATACCTATAAATTTCATCTGTCCACTTCTAACACATCCCTCTATATTGAAATAACCTATTTATATAATAATATCTGCCACTCCCATGATACTTTGAGTGACTAGAGACAAATGTGATGACACGCTCATCTCTTCTTCTAATACAGTGTCTGCTGTGTCTTGTTTTTAAAAATCTATTCACAATTTACTACAGATGTTGTAATTTCAAACTTCTATTTCAACCTATAGTGTTTTAAAGCAGATTGGTTTCTCCAATATACAGAACATACCTATGCAGCTGGAAAAAAATGTCAAAATGAAATAGGAAAGCCATAAACATTCAGGTGCAGATGTCTTTATCATAGAATATTTTGTGCTCTTTTGGGTAGATGCCTAATAGTGCTATTGCTGGATCAAATGGTATTTCTATTTTTAGCTCTCTGAAGTATCTTCAAATTCTTTTCTACAGAGGTTGCACTAATTTGCAGTCCCACCAGCAGTGTAAGAGTGTTCCTGTCTCACAATTCACTATTGCAAGGATGTGGAAACAACCCAAGTGCCCATCAATCCATGAGTGGATTATTAAAATTTGGTATATGTTTACAATGGAATATTACTCAATCATAAGAAATGACAGTTATCTAGCACCTCTTATACTTT